>CABHPR010156424.1:0-39593 GCA_902168415.1 Peromyscus melanophrys | reverse complement strand
TTTTTTTTTTTTTTTTTAACCCCTGACGGGCCAGATTTTTAAGGATTTAGGAGAAGGTTAGAGGCAGAACTTTCCCGAATACTCTTCGCCACCCGGAGTGGTGCAGGTAGCCACGGGGAGATGGAGCCTTTTGTTCCCGGTATTTTTAATTAAATGGATTTCTAAAATGAGTACCATACAGTCCTAATCCACGAGGTAAAACTGACCTTTTTCTTCTTTTCTTTCTTTCTTTCTTTTTTTTTTTAACCTCCGTGTGTTCTTTGACTTTTGCCATATATCTTTTGGAATTTGTTTGGAGCAAGTCTTGGCGGTCATGGTTTTGAATTATTCATGTCAGAAATGTTTAAAAATCTGCTTCGCACGTAAATGAATCAACCTTTTGGGTCCATTAACCGAAATCCATCATACTAATTGCTTAATGGGGGGGGAAAGGTACAAAATAATCCTGCTAATTAAAAGAGCAGGTTTTCGCCTGCGAAATACTCTGTCCCTTTTTGTGGTGAGAGAATTTTAAGGAGCACAGCCACTGAAGAAATTCAACTTCGCAGATGTGCCTCGGTGTGGATTACTTCTGTGGAAAAAAAGAGTTTGGGGATAGTTGGGGAAAACTTACATAGTTCTAGTGAAAAAAAATCGTTTGCCTATTTGTGTGTGTATTTTAATAAAACAAAGATCTGCGGCAGCTCCCAGAACGAGGAGAAATCACGTCTCCGCCCTCTCATGTGCTAGCGTGTATCTCTGCAACATCTTATAAATGATACATACCGATGCATGTGCCTGTGTCACAGAGTCATTTTGTCTCTGAAAGCCTAATATAATCAAATTCAGTGTTTTAAGATGGTGTAGTTGCAGATTTGATCCCCTCCCACTAAAGTGGAAATACTTTCGGTAATTGAAAGCAGATTCAAGTCTGGCGTGGTGCAAGCCAAGGTTTTCATTTTTTAAATAAACCTTTTGTTCTCTGCTTTTAAATGTTTCGGGGAGCCATCCAGAGACCTCTGTGTGCTAATTATTAAAGTAGTTCTTCAGAAGGGATTGAAAATATCCAGAGAAGGCATTTTAGAAATACAGCTAACTTAGAAAGCTTCCCTCTCTGTGAGCGTTTGAGTGCAGCGTTCACACACACTGTCTGCGCCCCAGATTTCCCCAGCAGATTCTCAGGCATTCAAGTGCAACTGTAATGTTTCAAACACACAACCCCCAAGTAGAGTCCATGTGTTTACAGTTTAAAAACTTGGGGAATTTTTGTGTTCTCCCGTTTTTAATCCTGTGATTTGCACGACCTGATGATGAATTTAAATCTAGTAGAAAAGTCTGTTTAATTTAAAGAGATGTTGATTACATGCTAGCTGATAGACTGAAATTTGAAAAAAAAAATGATTGCAGGTTGTTAATCTGGTTCCTGTCTCATCTCTGTGGACGACGTGTTAAAAGCTTTAAAAAAATTGACTGGTAAGGACTGAAATTAGAATAAATTGTAAGCAAAGAGTCACTTGGGCTAGCTAAGAAGATGGAAGGGGGTACCTCACCTACAGGGCATGGGCTCTAAAATGAATTATGAAATCATGAGGGAGAAAGGTCAAAGAGTTACACTTCTAACAATGATAATGGAGATCAGAAAAACACAGGCATATCCTGAATATTTAATCATTAGCTTATTAACCCGTTACACGGATTATTAATATAAGAAAATATGAACAGCATAACTCGTGGTTTGCTTTCTTAGAAACTGCTTGGTAGCTCTGTGTTTGACCCTTTTTTTTTTTTTCTCATCTCCCAGACAGGCGTCTTGGACACATTTCTTTCATCAATTTGAAGTGAATAACCCATCTTAATTTGAAAGGTCCTCAGTTACTATTTCTCGTGCCTAAGTTCTCTTATAAAAATCATTTTTAAAAATTATTAGGAAAATATTTACACACACATAAAAAAACTTACCAAGTTCCGGCAATGTTGCGTCACGTTTCTTAGATACCAGTGGCCTAGTGTATGGCATAATACAATTTAGGGGTTTTTTTTTCAAAGATTTAGGAAGAGAAAAGAAAATTAACATGGGCTCCATTGTAGATTTCTGAACCCTGATTTTGGTGTAAAATCCTTGTCTAAACATTTAACCTGACCCCCTTCCCCCACTTTTTTCATGACTTTCCTTTCCAACTGGTTTTTATGCCTTTCTGTGTTTTCGTTTGGCGAGGGGGTGCATGGGATCTTCTGCCATCCAAAATAATAGGTTCAATTTATCATGGGACATCTGTCTTTCATAACGTAGACAAGTGGCAGAGGAGACACTGTCTACATACAGTGATCTTGATAATTAATGCCATAAAGTAGATTAAAATGCTGTATTCCAGGTATTCATTTCCTTAAAAGGGGCCACCAGAACAGCGTTGCTAAGCACCCATCGCCACAGCAAGCAACAGAAAATGACCCAAATTAAAGAACCTGTTCTAAGCTGTATTCTTGTGTTTTGTAAAGTGTGTTTCAAAGGGTTTAACAAGACTCATTCAATTAGCACAGAGAAAGGGACTATTTTCAACTCTGATCAGCAATTAAGGGATGGAGTGCGGGAGCATCCACTCTGTCTGTTTGTCATTTATTTTCTTTCCTGGGCTTTACTTGTTAATCAGGATTTTTAACAAACTACCCTTCTATCCAGAAGTAAGTCTAAAAAGTGGTCTGGTCATTGGTTTTAAGTTTCTACTTACGTTTATTTTACGTTAACTTTTCCTCGCTTTAAAAAAGTTTGTTTTACACTAATATGATAGATTACAACTTCCCTGGGAATCTCTTAGTCTGTGCAAATACGTATCTGTGCCTACATACCTATTAGTTTAAATTAAAATTTAGCTGCAGGTGTTCTGGCTTACCTCCGTTGAGAAATGGGGTATTCTTCCTTGAATATTTGGATGTTGTGAAAATGGTACCATGAAGGAGGTCACATGGTGTGTTGACTTAAGAAAATAAACAGGTTTTTGTTTTTTAACCTTACAGTGAACTATACCCTTTTGAGTCTGATAAGAACTTCTGGACAGTTGGGGTTTAAGACCCAAACCACAACTGTTAGAATTGGTTCATGACTTAGATTGTTTGGTGAACTGGTTCTGGGCTTGCACAACACAGTCACAAAAACAGATTGTGAACTCCGCAGTGCAGGGAAGCGAACAGACAACTCTGAGGTATGGAAAGCTAGGAGAGAGGAACATGCAGCTCCCCAGCGGTTTAGATTCACGGGAATTATGTAGACTTTGGCTGTATCGCATCGAGCTGGACAGGTCTGAAGCACACACACACAGCTTTTCAGTATTCAATCATAAGTGCTGTTTTGGCTGTGTTTGTCTGAAGCATTTACACACCCTGAAACATGGATATTTCAGTGCCCAAAATAACAATTTGATTCTTTCATCCAAAAGAGATGGTTTATATTAGGAACTCATTCTATTTAGATTTATCAGGTTATTTGGCATTGCAGATTATCTTGCTGTAGATAATATAAGATAAATAAAATTTGTATGACTTATTGGAGTTTTGTTTAGAATACAAAGTTATTATGATACTAATTTATACCTGAGGCCTTTCTTGAAGTCTCCAGCAATTTGGAATACATAGTTTGATTTTTGACATGTCAAATTTTTCTCTTTAATAGAGATAGGATGTATAGAAATTATAGATGCATCTAGCAGGTTTGAAATTATACATTTTAATATTTAAGAAACCAGCTGTTTAAAAATTGATGTTGATACATTGACTTTAGTTACAAACCTAGCTGTTAGTTCCAAATCCTATATTTGAGATCTGAAAGAGCTACTTTTAATTTTCACTACATCAGCTTAAAAACAACCCCCTTCTCTGGTATCCCAGAAACAATTTGTGTCGGAGACCTAAGTGATGGCAAATTAACTTCACAAGGGAGAGACTGGTTAAAATGAACAGGCAGACATTTGTGGGCAGGTCATATTTAAATGGTAGTTAGGTTTGGGAAGCCATATGCTATAGTAATTTATAGAAAACATCTCTTAAACATTATCATTCCCTCCCTTAATATTAAGGAAGGAGAGGACCAGCTGCCTAGAGGCCCGTAAAAAGAAGTCTGGATGCCATTTCTTTAATGCCTTTTCTTTTAAATAAAACAAAACCACCTTATACAACAGATTTAACATGGTTAACCTTCTATAATTATTTAACCATTATTTGAGTTTACCTCCTGCTTCAAAGTTGTACATTAGTAGAGTGGACACCTGGCTGAGCCCTTAAAAGTTTATTTGTCTTTCAATCCCTGTGATAGTAGGGGGCAGTACATCTCCTTAATTATCTTTGTTCAGGGAAATGGTGAAAGGCCAGGGTAGTTAAACAAGGCCATTTGGATTTGTGAGGTCGAAGTGAGATGTAAGGAAAGTGGTCAAATGCATTATCATCTTATTGAACGCATCATCAGGAAAGTGACCTTGATGGAGGTAGAAAAGGCCATGTGGCCGTTTTTATGACAGCCACCCCAGCTTATTTTATCACTGGCAGATTTTCCTATATTGGTTCATCATATTCCCTTTCATTTTTCATATGTTTATGTTCTATTGTAGAACATCAGGTCGAATGGCGAAAATTGGAATTAGCTTCTTTTTGAATGATAGCAGCTTTTCCCTTGGCAACTTGATTTCAAATACATCAATACATGTAGAGGGAGATATCCCTTGTTAAACATGAAGGTGATCCGGCTGGCCTGGCCATTCTGTATTTTCTTTTAAAGGGATCTTTTCAGTGGTGATGATTAGTCTATGCAAAGAAGCTGCTGTTCTCAGATTGTTTTTTAAGCTATTAAGGGGACTTGCCAACTTCAATTTCTGCAGTGGAAGAAAGTGTTTGTTTTAGCAAGTGCCTGAGTGTGTTGACTTGAAGGTTATTCAGGTTTTAGTGTTCCTGTTGCTGCTGTGCTGGAGTCTTCCCGGGAGAAATTAAAGCAAAATCGTGAGCTTTATAGTTCAGATTGCTCAGCTTTGTTGTCCATCTTCTTGTCCTTGTGATGTATTTTATATCACGTCTAGTAAAACAGAATTCTTGCTTAAATACTTGAGCACATATTGTTCAATGGCGGAAGAGTTTTATTGAACACAACACAAGACGTGCGGAGCCTTTTTGGGAACTTCCGTTAAAGCAGTCAAGTGTTGCAATGTTAAGTTTTGTTTTCCCAGGCTGAGCTGTCAAGCCTTACTTATCGGAGGTGGGCTTATGCTTTACATTTTCCTACGTTCTCTTTTGTTAGAGTTAATCAAAGCTAAACACAAATCTTATCACAAGAAAGAAAAAGGAGGAGGGGGGTGCTATTATCAAGTACCTGAGATGTTATTTCAAGCTTTATTGGAGATACCTCCTTATCATGCTGGGAATTACATAATACTCAAATCAGGAACTCAAAGTCACTAAAAATAGTTCCTTCAGAAGAGTTACATGGCGTTTTGAAGATCTTGGGTTTATTGCATTCAGAACCTTTTATTGAAACAAGAAACATTGTGTCGTCATTGTGTACTTCAACTAAGAAACTGTTGTAGCTTCTACTCTGCGGTGTCAGGGCCCAGATTCAGCCTGTTTTCATCTTAGACTTTTTCTCTAGTGTGCCACGTGGCTGCCTTACCTTCTGTTTGTCTCTCTTCCGGTACGTCACCATCATTACAAATATGTTCTGATTCTTTGCCAGACCTCCATGATCCCGCCTCAGCCTCCATTGCTCTGCCGGTTCTACTCATGTTCCAGCGTTTCCACAGCCTTTGTGCTGTGTGGGCCTCTTCCTACCTCATCCATCTGTCAAGAACCAGCTTGGGTGGCATTGCTTCAGCTTTTCCTGATTGCCTGGGGCAAAGCCCTCTGTGCATCCATAGCACCACATACATACATACATGCATGCACACATACACACATGCACAAATTATAGCACTTAACACGTCCTAACCGTAGTCATCTGTTTAGGATTCTCTCTCCCCCAACCAGGGGACAAGTTCTTTCAGGTCACAAGTGTGTCTTACTCATCCTTACATACCAGCATCAACCACAATGCTGAGACAGTGGTTGTCAATACATGCTTCTTGAATGAATCTACTAAATACAGTTTGATTTATTGGTGACTGCAAGTCGTTACTGTGAGCATCGCTTATTTTATTGGTCTGTGTTAAAGTATTACCGTTTCCTTAGTTGATGTTGAAGGCTAGGTGTACCCTGTCTAAATGGTTCTCTGGACAATGCCTACATTTGTTAGCACGTCCCATTCTTTTGAGCCTTTCTGATGCTAAATGTTTGATACATACCATCTCTTTTTCTCGCAGCTTCCCCAAACAAGGGATATGCCCGTATTACTGATGGGAAAATTGGTTCCAGGGGTAGCAAATAGTCAGACAGTAGTTTGAAAGTTGTCATCTCGATCTCTCAAACTGGGATCCTGATTATCATTTAGTTTTTATTAAGCCTTCCCCGCCCATCTAGCTGGGGATCAAAACCCGTGGCTTCCGGCATTCTAACTGAGCACTCTCCCAAATTCTTTTAACAACTCTTTAAAATGACTTCTGTAGTTCAAATACAGGAATGCATTTTAAAATAGGTTTTTCACTCTTTCCCTTCGCCATACTCGCCTCGGTTTTCATTTCTTATTACTGCACCATTAAGCAACCGAGATTATTTTTTCTGGTGTTATTGTAATTTATGCATAAAACAGGAGTAGAAAAGTTCTGAGTTATGACTCAGACCTAATCTTATTAACTTGATTAGTTTGAACTTCTTGGAAGCCTTTTTGAACGGATGCCCTCTTTCTTTGCATTTTGACTCATGAGATTTTTTTGAATAATTGAATTTTGGGTAGCTGTTGGGTAAGGACTTCTAAAAGAGGTTCAGAGAGTTGTGATAGGACATTTAAATAAGAAAAAAAAATCTCACAGTTAACACTGATAAGGACACTTAGTGGGGCTGGATAAATCCAGAACCTTGTACTTACTGAGTAGGGCTCACACAAGCTACACCTTTAGTACTGAGTGGATTTTCTGATTTTTGAGATAAGGTATGTTCTTCAAGTGAGCCTCGAAATGGACTCCAGGAGTTCTCTGGCCTCAGCCTCCTGAGTAGCTAGCTACAGATCATCCATGCAGGCTCTAATATATGAGGTAAACTAGTACCATTATCTAATGAGAATCTTTTGTCTATGGAAGGGGGTGAAGGTGGCCTGGTTAGTTCTTGTCAATTTGACATAAACTTTAATGACTTGGGCATTTTCTTGATTAATGATTGATGTAGGAGGGCTCCGGTCTCTGTGAGCAGTGCCACCCTGGGGCAAGTGGTCCTGGGTTGTATAAGAAAGCAAGCTGAACAAACCATGGACGTCAAGCCAGTGAGCGAGCGCCATTCCTCTGGTGGTCTGCGGCCCCTGCTTCAGTTCCTGCCTCCAAGTTCTTCCCTCGATTCCTTCCCTTGGCTTCCCCTGATGATAGGCTATCAACTCTAAGCTGAAAGAATCCATTTCCTCCCCCGGGTGGTTCTGGCTGATGATAACAGCAGCGGAAATCAGACCAAAGCAGAAGACATGTTCTCACTTGTTTATGTGTACACGTTAGTGTGTGTCTGCATGTTTGTGCACGTCCATGGAGATACCAGTGATCAACATCGGTTGTCTTCCTTCAGAAGCCACCGAGCTCTACATGGGAGCTGGGCTTGTCTACTTGCCTGATCTGTGACTCCAGGGAGCTTCTTGTGTCTGTCCCCCCAGGACTAGGAGCCACCGCTGCCACCAGCCGTCCTCTGCTTTTTAATGTGGATGTTGAGGTTTGAACTTGGGGCTTCCTGCTCGAATGGCGAGCACTTTACCAATGCACGGTCTCCCCTGCTGGGGAAAATATATTCTTTAGAATGACAGTTTGGAGTAAGGTCAATGTGTCAAAAGGGCTGTGGCAGGAAAATAAATAGTTCTTTTCTTTCTTTTCTTTCTTTTTTTTTTTTCCTGCTGCAAGAGGCAAGAAGTGCTATTTGAACAGAAAAAGAGACTGAATTTCTGTTCTCTTGCCCTTACGAACAAAAAAGCCCACACAATTAAGAAAAAAAAAACCAATATAACTAACTTCTCTTATGAAAAATGAATTGGACACCTTAAGAACCAAAAAGAATCTTGAAAATCACTTAATCCAGGCTGCACATTTGTTAGCAGTAAGGCAAAAGTCTAACAGCAGTTGCAGAAGTTTGCTTTGATAAAGCCTTGTGTATTTACTTTCTTCTTTCTCTCCCTTTTCTTGCTCCTTTTTTCTTCCCTGGAGTTTGAACAGAGGGCCATGTACAGGCCAGGCAAGAAGCCCATCGCTGAGCTATATCCGGTCCATTTTATTTCTATTCGGAAACAAGGACTTACTAAGTTGCTGTGTAGCCCTGGATGACCTCATGCTTAGAATCTTCCAGCCTCCGTTTCCCGAGTGCTGGGACTACAGGTGTGGACCACTGTGCAGGCGTCGTGATAAACTCTTTGTACAGATGTTTGGTTTCCAGAGCAACTCGTGTAATTAAATATTCTTCTAATTCCCATCTTGTTGGAGGCTAAACCCAGTGAGAACCTAAATAGGTCACATTCTTTCTCTCACGGGAATGGCTGGAGATATTAAGTGTTTGGGACCCAGAGTCCTTAATACGTATGTAGCAGGCTATTTATGAAGTAAACAGTTTCCTTACCCCTTATATTATAGGTGAGGCTTGAAGAGATTAAATAATTTGCACAAGGTTACTGAACCACTAAATTACAAAATGAGATCGGACCTCAGGTTTGTAGTCTGTTCAAATCTGTATCCTTCGTCACTGTTTCCCGGAAGTGTGGTTCTCCAGCTAGGATTTGGTTGGGCTTCAGTCCTAACTTTGCATTCCATGCAAATTCCCTTGACTATGGGTCACAATCAGGAATATGATGGCTCCGTAAAACGTTCTATCCATAGTGCCACCATCGACTACGGCAGAGATTTTCTTATTTGCTCAAGGCAAATCATTTCATTTATCAAAAAGTGCTTCTTATTCAGGGAGCAAGTTTTCCATTGTGTCCTCTTTCTGTTTTTAATTTCAGTTTTGTTTGTCTTTGTGAGGTGTGATCATAAATGATCATCTATGGTATGGCGGATGTCCACGTCCAGGCCCTGATTAATATCCAGCAATGATTAGCATCATTGATTAGAAAATTAGTAAATTATGCCCTCATTGATATTTCTAGTTCCCATTTAATAGCGTGTTTACTTAATTGATAGCTAATGTGTTTATTTTTAAAAGCTATTAACACATCAAAATAGTATTTATTGAACCTGGCAAAATGATAAATTATGTTTGTGTTTACTTCTCTATTCCCAAGGCCAATCTACTAGTGTTTTCTTTTGTGTGTGTGTTTGTTTATTTCTTTGTATTTTCATTGTTTTAGTCTGCTGAGGTCCTTTACCTAGAACATCAAGTAAATTAGCATAATTACTAGGAAGCATGACTTTGGAAAAGTGGCTTGACTCTCCTGGATCATACCCAGCCAATGAATGCTTTTAAACACAGCCGTGTCTAGTAGAAGTTCTGTAGGGTTTCTTCACTTGATTTAAAATTCTTGAAAGTAAAAAGTAACTTAGGAACAAGGAACGTGTACATTTTTGCATTTATTTTTATACCGCCATCCGTCTATTTCTGTGCGTGTTTTACACTTTTTCTGAGGGTATGGTCCAAGACGTGAGTCCCTGATGGCGGCTTTTGTTGGTTCAGCTGAGAGAGTGGAGAAGAGCATCTTTGGCAGGGAAGCCTAAGAAACCGATATTCTCCTAACCAGCTTTCAGCGAAATGGCTGCGAGGTGGTAGGCAGCCTCTGCTTCTCAGTGTGGGTCCTCCATTGGTCCTAAAAGGAAGTGACTGTCTTTTTTTACGAAGAGAAGATGACAGCCCCCATGTTCATTACAGTACGGTTTCCTGGAACAGATCTGAAGTCATCCTTTGGAAATGGAGTTTGTTTGTGAGACACAGGGATAGTCTTGTTCCATGGGCACGTCTGGGTGCTTATCATCCTCCCAGGCTAAAAGTCACCAGCATTTGGCTATTCCAAAAAAAAAGACAAGAGACTATTTACCCCAGTTAATTATATTCAGGAAAAAAAAAACATAAAAAACATAAAAAACATGTAATGCTAAAACCCTTCTAGGCCTTTTCAAAGAGAAATTTCGGTACCTTACTGAGAAATGACTACATCGTTGGAGAAAGGCCCTCTGTCCTACTCTGCTGCTTTGAAGACAGTAATAGTCACGTGGATGAGTTATCGTAGATTTTAAAAGGTTTAAATTTTTTAAATTGTCCCGTATGTAGGGGGACTAGGGGTCGGGTGATGGGTGGGCATGTGCTCATGAGTACAGGTGCCTATAGAGGCCCGAGATGCCTGACACTCTGGCTGTTGCAGAGACCCAGCAGGGGTGCTGGGGATGCTGTAGGCATGCTGTATGAACAGTACACACTATTAACCACTGAGCTGCCTCTTTAGCCCCAAATTCTAGTATATTTTAGGAGCTGAACTACAGTATGTGATAAATCTTTTTACATGGCGTGAATAAGGACTGAGCCAGGATGGTGTCTGTAATAGAACAATTAAATTGAGGATTCAGAAACTAAAACTCTGTATAGTTGTTTTAATGTAAGTCTTTTAGTGCACAAGCTCCAGAGCCTTTTGAGATGATTAAGGTCTATGAATGGGCAGTAATATATTTGAGTTCTTTAAAGTGTATTTAAATTTCATGCATATTACATTTCATACAAAACGCGAAGCACAGGGTTCACTTGAAGCTCCTGGTTAGAGACAAGGAATTTGAGATAGAAGCTCATCCATAAATTGAAAATAATTATTTGCTTTCATCTCTAGTTACCAATATAGACTTCTGATCTATTTTTTTTTTCATTTTTAAAAATGACATTTTGTTTCTTTTTGTGTGTGTGGTCATGTAACCGGTTTCATGGTAGAGAAAGTGTACATGTCGTGTTTTGTGGGTGGGAGTCAGTTCTGTCCTTCCATCCTGAGAGGACCAGGGATTGAACTCAGTTTGTTAGGCTTGGAGGCAAGCCCCTGTACCCACTAAGCCATTTTACTGACCCTGTATCTGATTTCTTACCATTCATATTAAGCATTGATACCGATTAATATTTCAGTTTCTCAGAAGTTGGGCATTTGTATTATGTGTATATTTTTCACCTCTGTTGAGACAGAACATGAGTAGAATTAAATATTAAAAAATTTAAGTGTGTATTTATGGAGATAGAGAGTTGATAGTGTTTTTAATTTAGAAATTATCTCTGGGGTTGAAGAGGTGGCTCGGTTAAGAACACAAACTGCTTTACCAGAGGACCTGGACTCAATTCCCAGCACTGGTATGATAGCTCACACCTGTTATAACTCCAGTTCCAAGGGGATCCAGTGACCTCTTCTGACCTCTGCAGGAACCAGATGTGCAGGTGGTGTATAGATGTACAGAACATCTGTACACATCAAATAATAATGAAAATTCTTAATAAGAAATATCCCTTGCGTATATTTTGTAAAGTCCTTCCCTAGCACTTGTTTTAGGAATACTCAGTATCATGTCTTGGAAGGGCCTACTGATGACGTCTATTACATTAATTCCCTTAGTGTGAAAGGGAAGCTACCAATTCCAAATCCTAACAAAAGGGTAAGTCCTCAGGGCCCCAGAAGAGAGCACCTTGAACATGGAATCAAGGTAAATTTGAAATAACATATTGAATTATTTCTCTATTTCTTAATCCACCAATAATAAAATTGTTTTGTATGAAGCTCTTCTGTTCAGGAGAATTCTGCAGTTACAATTAATGACACTGTTGGAATTTAGTCAGCCATGGTCTGTTGAAATGTCTCTGTCCCCAAACCTGGCCAACATCGCCAAGTGGATGTCAACCACGAAACGAACACTTTGCTCATGGTCAAAAGGAGTGTACCAG
Organism: Peromyscus melanophrys; assembly: GCA_902168415.1. Lineage (NCBI taxonomy): Eukaryota > Metazoa > Chordata > Mammalia > Rodentia > Cricetidae > Peromyscus > Peromyscus melanophrys. Next base: position 27,635 of record CABHPR010156424.1, on the reverse strand, counting down.
CTATAAGTTATGGTGCAGAGAAAAGGGGTAGGAAGAGAAGACAGAGAGAGGTGGGAGGAGTCACCGTGGTGTTTGTCTGTCTGTAACATTTTATTTCTGTTAACTGAATGAACAAGATAAGTAACAATAACCATTCACTAACACACTGCATCACTCATCTTCTAAGTGTGAGAACAGGTCTGTATATTTCTATAAAGTGAGTGTTGGGTCTGATTGCTTTTTCAATGGTACTTTAATACTAATAGTAACTTTAAGTTATTATACATAGTTACACTGTTAGGATGACTGTGACAGTTTTCTTTATATAAAATTGGAAACTGATATACTGTTTTATTTTATATGCTTAGTGTAGGTTATGATTTTTCCCCCTTTTTGAAGTTTTGAGACAGCTCTTTCTGTGGTCCAGACTGGCCCTCTACTTCTCACTCCTCCTACCTGATTCTCCCCACACCAGGACTGAGGCCTGGGCCATGTCGCCTGCCTTGTGTTGACTGCTTTCTCAAGGAAAGGCAGTTCATACGTTTAAAAGGTGAATTTGCAGAGCATTTAATGAAACTCCAAACAATTTTCGGTCTAGTTAAACTAATATAGTCCCTGTGCATGCACTCAGCCAGTCACTGAGAATCCTACAAAGCAGACTTTGGGGGAGAAATACAGTATCTTCCTCATTGTAGTTACTGCCTTACATTTTGTCTTTGGTTGGAAAATGACCAATTTTCCGATAACATTTTGCCCTTATTCCCGCCATCATTGTGTCGTATCAAGAGAACATGGAAGCCTGATGGAAGTCAGGCGAGAGGATATGGGCCAGTGACAGAGAGAAGCCAAACAGGGCAGAAGACGGCGCATGAGCAAGCTTTAAAAGTAGGAATGTGTGAGGTAGATTTGATCAGCTACTCAATGACCTGCCTTGAGCACGAAGTTCATGAAAGGAAATTTTAGACAAAGAGGTCAGAGAGAGGCATTGAAACCGGTGTATGGAGCTCTGTGAATCTTAAATATGTGTTGAGATGTTTATGAAGGAACCCACTGGGACTGTGGCGTGAAACAGGGATTCTGTTAGTTCAGTTGAGGAAAGAGGACAGTAAACGTATTTGCAGTAACGATGGACTTTTCTCACTGTGATCCTGCGCTCTCGTGACTTCTGTTAAATAGCTTCGGTTTCAGAGTTTGCCAATGTAGGCTGTCCAGTGGCAAGGCCGCCTTTCTGTACACTGGTACCCTCAGAGCCTCGAGCGGCACCTGGCATGTGACTGCTGCTCTCCATGAATGCTTGTCGAATTGGAAGAAGGAGTACACCAAGACCTTAGAAGATGAAATAACACGTTAGAGCTGTGCATGCTCTTCAGAATAAGAGAATTCTCGTTTCATAATAAAAGCCCCGGATAAAATATGACGGATCGAGGGTTAAAATAGCACCCGGCTCCTAGTTTGGTGTTCAGTCACGTGCCAAACTTGCATACAGGTGTTTCCACCAGCCTGGCTGTTTGTCTCATTCTTTTCCATCCTCAACCCCATTTCTTGTGATGTCATTTCATCTGTGAAATCATTGCACGCTCTCCCTTGTGTTAGGATGTATTCCTCCCTCTCTTACCAGGTTGTATCCACTTACAGGCAGGGTGGGTTAAATCACTCCATCACTTTTGGAGAAGCTTCATTCCCAGGATCAGAAATAGTATCTTCCCTTCTAATTTTACTTTGATCAGAAGGAAAAGAGTATCGGAGGAATATACTCAACATTCTTGGACAGACGTTGAAAACATAGAGTGAAATTATTTTTCGCAGATTGGAAAGGATCTCTTAACACTGACATACATCCTTTTTTTTTTCTTTGCCGTTGAAACAATAGAAACAGTTAAGATTTCTCTAGCTCTATGTAATGACCTTGCAAATTCCCGATTAGCTCATCATCTTGCAATTTAAAAGCAAAAGGAGGAAAAATCGAAATGCTATCCTGATTCTGAGTGACAGCCTTGAAAGTACACGCGCCACACAGAGAAGCCTTGTGTGGAGGCATGGCAAGGGCCAGATACCAACTCGCCACTATTATCATCTGCATGTTAGTGTGAATATTAATTATTGTGTCGACTGACAGTGTGTTGCTGGGTTTTAGAACACTACAGTTAACGGGGTACTTTAATCCAAGTAATACAGCTTGTGGATGTATTTTATAATATTTTCTTTCTCTGAAAAAAGATGTTTCTCATTACTAAGATCAATAAAATATCAAGGAGTAATGGTTCTTTTGTGGCTGAGGAAATCGAACCCTATTATCAGCATGCATAATTGTCACTGAATTGTGTTAACCTCCTTTAAATTTAGAGATGTTTCCATCATATTGAAAAGAAGGGAAAAGGGTAGAAACGTGGTATTTTTTAAATACCATGTTTCTCTAAATTATGAAATACTCACCTGTGAGCCAGAGTTCTGATGTTACCATAGCTCCTCGGGCTCAAAAATTTACAAATAACTGCCAGCTCATTTTATCTCAAAATGAATGAAGACTACTTAAGTGTGAGGCAGGTTCGTGCTACATCAACACAATAATGCCTACTCCTGGAAGTTTTTCACTTAGTGTCTTCAAAGTTGTGACATTAGAAATTAGAAATTTGAGACTATATATATATATATATGTATATATATATATATATATAGTCTCTCTATATATGTGCATAGCCTTGTATATATAAATATCTGAGATATAGCTATCGAGAGAGCTATATCGGAGAAATATATTTGTTTAAATTTTTTCTTTAGTTTTGAGAATTTCATACATTTATACAGTGAAATATCATTTGTACCCCATTCCTGCCTCCATCTCCTTCCATACCCCCAACATGCTTCCTCCTGACTTCTTGTTTTTTGTTTGTTTGGGTTTTTTGGTTTGTTTGTTTTTGAGGCCCTACTCAGCACAGTTAGAGCCGTCCATACGTTCATGGGTATGGGGCCACCCACCGGAGCCTGGGAGGCTTACTGGGGGTCATGTCCTCACTAAAGAATGATTCTCCCTCCCCTGCCAACTGTCCGCTGCCAGTAGCTCCTCAGTGAGTGGTGGGACCCGGAGACCCTTTACTCCCTCTGTGCCAGGATTTGGGCTGGCTTGATCTTGCCTAGTAGATCTGGCGCAGGTAACCACAGCTACTGCCCGATTGTGAATGCTGTGGCCCTGTCCTGTCATTTCACAGGACGCTTTTCTGCCCTCCAGCCCTGCCGATATTTCTGCCCGCTCTTCCCGATCTCCTCTGATCCTTGGTGGTGGTGGTGGACCAATACAAATGTCCTGTTTAGGGCTGAGCACTGGGTCTCTTATTCTCAGCACTTGGACTGGTTTTGTGTCTCTCCCTTAGCTACTGACCACAGCTACAGAAAGCGCCTCTGACCAAAGGCAACCTCTCTTTTATTGTCTGGTGCTCTACTTTGACTCATTCCGTCCCTTACACATGTGAAATCATGCGTGTTGTTCTTTCTGTGTCTGGCTTATTTCACTTAAAGTGTCCTCGGTGAGAAACAGTGGTCCTCGCTTCAGAATAAGAGAATTCTCGTTTCATAATAAGAGCCCCAGAGACCCACAGTTGTGGAGTCAAGGCGGGTTTGTTTTATGACCTTGTAAAGTCAGGCATCAGCCCAGAATGGCAGAGGCAATGTCGGAATCAGATGATGATCTTTCTAAGCACATGACCCTTCCTCCCTGTTTTGAACCATCAGGAGGGTACAATATTATTTGTTTTCTAAGACTGCGCTTTGCCCCATCATTTGCATTTACCTCTTCATAATAAGAATTGTCCTGAGTGAGAGATATTGAGACCATGATTGGAAAAAGCACAGGGACAAATAGCCAAACTAGTGGAAATGCATGAACTATGAACCAATGGCTGAGGAGCCCCCATGGAATTAGACCAGGCCCTCTGGATAAGTGGGACAGTTGATGAGCTTGAACTGTTTGGGAGGTCCCCAGACCGGGACCTGTCCTTAGTGCATGAGCTGGCTTTTTGGAGCCTGAGGCCTATGCTGGGACACTTTGCTCAGCCTTGGTGTAGGGAGGAGGGGACTGGACGTGCCTCAGCTGAATGTACCAGGCTGGGCTGACTCCCCAGAGGAGACCTTGCCTTGGAGGAGGTGGGAATGGGGGGTGGGTTGGTGGGGAGGGCTGGGGGGTGGGAGGAGGGAGGACTGGGGAAATCCATGGCTGATATGTGAAATTAAGTTAATTCTAAAATAAAAATATTTAGAAAAAAGAATTGTGTATGGATTTTCATATCTACCTTTTATGTTAGATACATTTGAAAGTTCACGGTTGCCTGTGAGTGATCATTGTGGGGTGAATAGCTAGGCTACCCAAGCATTAGCAGGGACCTAGTGTTCTCTGCTCATTTGTAGCTGGACCTCAGCTGGCTTGAGACAGCTTAGAAAAGGACCATAAGGCTTGATTTCTAACAATGCCTTCCTCCTTTTCTTTTTTACTCTTTACTCTCATTTTCATATTTATTTTAACCTTTTACATTGGTTTAAAATGGGAGGGGGGCATTCTCTTTATCCTAAGGTATATAGTCTCACTCAGCATTTAGAATCAACTCATTCTGTTAATAGGAATAATTAATCCAATCTACATTTTTATTTATCTTTGACCATCAGACCAAAGCTAATTTAGATCCTGTAGCTGGCTGGTTCCTAGCCTTCAGTGTATTTGGAACTCTCCCAGGGACTCCTTTACAGTCAGTGTGGACAATGGGAACCAAAGGTACCTGATGTAGGTAGGTCTATTAGTTTGGGTTTTGGCTTGGACAGGCCATGTCAGAGAAGCAGAATTCTGCACTGAATTCTGCACTGTGGTAGCTTTTTGCTTGCAACCTTGTTAACTTCAAGAAATACTTCATGTATTTTGTATGTAGGAAGATTCATATCACTTGGTTTGTTGTTGTTGTTGTTGAACGAGAAGGTTTGCAAAATGACCCTCCTTGCTCCTTAAATGATCGGTATTCCATGCCCAAATATGTTTATTCTTTTGATGCCTATTGAATAAATTAACTCGGTTTGCATCTTTGAAGGTCTTTTGGCATATAACGCAGACACAGTGTCTATGATAATATCATTGAGGTTTTGGGCAGGTGGAGGGTGTATTGATCACTGGCTCTCAGGTGACTTGAGTAAAATACCCACTCAACCTATTAATTTTCTAGTAAAGTTTTCTTGAGGAAAGAGCACAATAAAATCAACATTTGCAGTGATTTTATATAAATTGCTAAGATAAGACAGTGTTTTGCGAGAGCTAGGGAATAAGTATTTATGTTCTTCCCAAAATTTCTTGTGTGTGTGTGTGTATGTGTGTGTGTGTGTGTGTGTGTGTGTGTGTGTGTGCGCGCGCGCGCGCGCGCGCGCAATGTTCATGTGTGGGTAGGTGTTCATGCACATGTGAAGGCCATAGTCATCTCAGGTACCATTCACCTTGTTTTCTGAGACATGGTTCTTCACCGTCAAGGATTCAATGGGTATGGGAGACTCACTGGCCAGTGAACCCCAAGGATCTACCTGTCATGGCCCTTTAAGCTGCTGGGATTTGAAGTGCATGCCTCCTCTACCAGCTCTTCTTCTGCGGGTTCTGGGGACTGAACTTAACTCCCCATGCTCCTGAGGCAAGCACTTTACCCACTGAGCTCTGTCCCCCACCCCCCCCCCCCTGCCCATATTGTTTGTTGAAACCTGATCCCTCCTATGAGTCCATTGAAAACTGAACCCCTCCAGTGGTGGTTAGCTCACGGAGGATGGAGCCCTTCTAAATAGGATTAGTGCCCTCACAAAGGGAAGCACTCCCCTCCTGACCTGCCCTTGTGAAGCAAGGCAGAAAAAATGGCAGTCTGAACCAGAAATGGGTCTTCAACCTGGAAGCTGTTGATACTTGGATTTTGGACTACTCAGACTCAGAACTAGGAAAAAGAAATTTCTGCCGTTCATAATCCGTTTAATTTATGGTGTTTGGTTCACACAGCTGAAACTAATACATGAGACAAATCAGTGAATATTTTTGCCTAAGTCTTAGGGCGTCATAACAACCCAACCACTAGTTGTAAACTTAATATGCTACTGGAATATTTGGTTCAGTCTGACCAGATTTGGTGACTACCTACTGTGTGCCTTATATCAGTACTTTATTAAGATATTTAAGATACAAGAAATTCACTTACATGTCTGTGGTGGAAAAAAAGTAGATAAAGCAGTAGTTCTCGTGTCTTCTAAGTAATAAACGTTAACCAATATATTTAATAAGTATTTCAAGTTTTTAAAGATTTAGTTGACATGATTTTTGTTCTGTTTCTTCAAAAGACTGAAGGTAGGTTTGTGTCTCGCTTCTGTTTTAAAGTTTTGTGAACAAGGAGAAAAGGCTAGAGATGCAGTTGAGTGGCAGCTTGCTTACCCAGCAGGTGCAAAGCTCTGGGTTCAGTGCTCAGTACCACAGCATGAAGGGAAAAGGGAGCGAATGAATGAACGAAATAGACAGAGCCGATGAATATATGGGGACACAACAAAAGCACCATTTGAGGCCAAGGAAGATTCTGTATTCATTTCTGTTGTGTGTTTTTTTTTTTTGTTTTCCTTTTAAAAGATGTTCAAAGATGTCTTAACTTCCCAGTCCTGCTGTAAGAAATACACACTGAATTGCTTAAAAACAACTGGGATATTTATTCTCGTGAGTTCACAGGCTAGACGTCTGAAATCAAAGGTGACGTCAGCAGAGCCATGTGTCTGGCTACTGAAGGTCCCAAGAATATCCCTTTGCCTCTCTCAGCTTCTGGAAGCTCCAGACTTTCTTGTTTGGGGACTGGATTTCAGTCTTCACTCGTCTTCATGTGGCTTTCCCTCTGCAAGCCCGTGCGTCTTTCCTCCATCTTCCAAATGCCCCATCCATTGAGTGGGAGGCCTACACTCAGTTCAGTGTGACTTTGTCTTAACTAATTATCATCTGGCAAGATCTTCAAATGCGGTCACATTCTGAGGTTCTGGGTGGACATGGACTTGGGGAGGATGCTTTCAAGCTATTACAGAAGGAAAGTGGAGTAGCAGAGAATTGGGTAAAAACTGGTTTTCTTTGCTCTGAAGTTTTCCTTTTCAGTTAACTATTCCATACAGATACATTATAAGTTTTCCTGCCTTCCTAATCCTGTTCTTTTGTAAGACATTAATTTGCCCAAGCTGACCTGTGTATCCTCTCTAGGAACCACCTCACATGATGGAAAACCCAGTAAGAAAGGCATAGAGTTCAAATGCTTGCTGTTCAACCAGAGGGGAGATTACATTTTCGTTCTCTACTTCTTTTCGATCTCAGAATTTGAAAATCGAGAGAGAAACAAAACTTACTTCGAGACTCGTATACTTGGGTTGTATCGTTCAGAGAATGGAGCTGTAACCCTCCCAACTGCATGCCGCAATCATTCATTATGATAAGCTTTGCGAGCATGCTCTGCTGCCTGCCGCCGGTCTCCCTCCACGCTGAACTCATAAGCTATTTTTAATGAAAAAAGGACATGAAAAGAGAACCTTATCAGGAAAGCTTATTTGTAATTTAGTTTGAAATTATCCTTGGCTTTTGATTCATTGATTGATTGATTGATTGATTTTTTTTTTTAGTCATACAAACTATTTATTTATACCAGAAAATCCTTTTTAAAAATCAACATTTGGATAAACGTGACATCCTTCTCTGTGAAAATGAGTAGTTATCTAGGTCAGAAATTTCAGTTTTACCATCATCCTTCAAGAGAATAAATGACATACTGAAAGTCTAAAGTGTTATATTCCCAAGGAGTGATGGATGGGATCTTTTTCTGGGAGCCGCTATTGGTTAATTAGATCCGAGAAAGGCCTTAGCAGGAGAGGAGGCTATAGAGACACCCGAGAAAAGCCTCAGGCACATAGTGTCCCTGCCTGATCGTTTGACTTTGGGGTCAGTGCAGCCAGTAGAACCTGGCTGTGTCTGTCATGTATACGTCAAACCCTTGCCAAGGAACACAGCCTGTAAAGATCCCATCATGATGTAGTCTTAGCGTGAGAATGGGGTAGAGGATGAGAAGGCCTTCTCAAGCAGACACGTCTTACCAGTGTTAGATCTAAGAGATCTCAAAGCATGTGGAAGAGCTCCCATCCGTTTGAATGTTTTCAATTATGAAGTCTCTTCCATGGACGTTTTGGAAATAGGTAACAGGACTAGAGAGTTGGGAAAAGCCTCAAGTGGCCATCAGTGCTCAGCTATCCCTTAAAGTCATTGGAGAGTATGATTTTCCTTTTTCTTTTGGAGACAGGGTTTCTCTATTTTACCCTTGCTGTCCTGGAACTTGCCCTATAGACCAGGCTGGCTTTGAAGTCACGGAGATGCGCCTGCCTCTGCCTCCCAAGTGCTGGGATTAAAGGCGTGCGCCACCACTGCCTGGCTAGTATGAATGATTTTTATGTACTATAGGAGCCTGGTCATGCTGGGTCCTACGGTTGTTTGTCTTGCTGTACAGTCCTGTGTGAGTCTTCTGTTCTTAAGAGAGAATAATGTGTGTTTGATCAGAAACAATGTAAAGCAAACAGATAAAATCAACCTCCAATTTATTAAATCCATATTTTAGAGAAAGTATTTATGCCATGATAATGCTCAATCCTTTATGTGCTGATTAAAAAATGAATTTAAAATAAAAAAATATTTTCTCATTCTAACCGGGGCATCCCAGGACAGTCCACAAAATCCAGTTTAACCCACAGTGTGACATTTTCTCATAGATGATACCTTCCCTCAATTCCGCTTCCAAATGCCGAGAACTCAGTTCCTTCAGCTAAACATTAGCTTCAATTTGACCATGTGGTACACCAGACTGTAAATGAGGATATGGGGAGATAACCAATTCACAGTGCAGAAACAGAGCAATCACTCTGATTGGCTGCTAAAAGTAAAAGAAGAGTCCTGGGAAATTTCAAGGGTCCTTGATTAATCTTTGACAAAAGTAAAATATCTGTTAAGAATTAACATGCCTTTTGAACTTCTACAGTTCCAGGTTAGAAGTTGCAAGTAGAGATCTGTCCTGTGTCCCCATTATATAGAAAACCGGCAAGAAAAACCTCCATGGCGGGGGTCTGTGTGGAGACTTTTTGAAGAAACCTCCAATCATGGTTTCCATGATCCTCAGGGAAGGTGCAAGACCTTTGCTTGCATACCTCTGAAACTTCTTTTTTGGAGTACATCAGTCACAGGATTTAAGTAAACTAGATTGGGGTTAGTATTTTCAGCGAATGGACTAAATATCAGTATTGCTTTTCCAGTGTAGAAATCTCAGGAACAGAACCCACCATCGCTGATCACATGAGTCAAATTGTGCTAGCCTTCATTTTATTCACATGTGTTTCTCTGCCTGGTTTCTTGTAGAAATCTCACTGTGCCATTAAATGACCGAAAGCTAGACAGCCAAGGGGGAGAAAAATAAAGATACTTTCAAAATGCTTAATTATCCTAGGTATTATAAGATTCCGGTCTCATAGAGGTAAAACGCTAGAACATTCAGAATATCTGAAACAGTGTAAAATGCCCTTCTGTGTTGTTGGGAGGATAAACATGCTGCAATATATGTAGAGCATTGTATATATGTATATATATTATATTGTACATATATATATATACAGTGATCTTCCCATATATATAGTATTCACTTACTTATCAGTATGCATATATCAGTATACGTACATATACGTATGTATGCCTATATCAACTTTAGTGTAAGTACATTACTTACAAATATTTCTTAAGAAATAATATAGTTTAAGGATAATTACAGGTGAATAGGTCATTTCAGCAGTATTTCTTAGGATAGAGTGTATCATACATCTTACTCATCCGTTCTCTTAAAAACTGTATTCCACAGTTGACTTTTATTTTAAAGCCTCATTAAGTCGTCATTATAACCAGAGATAATTAAGATGATTTATTTTAGTAGAATGTATTTCTCTGGACTCATCCTCTCTATCTCTATATCCAATTAAACTTTCTCCAAAAGTTAGAAGAGTCGTTCATTTTAATTACTAAAGATACCCATGGGGGTATTCCTTGAGTGGACTCTTGAATTTCAAGGGATTTCTGTCTTGGGAGTAAATTATCTAGGAGAGGCTATAGCCTAGTTCTCCAAGCCTTTCTCACATCTTGAACTTTGTGTTGCATCCCCCACGCCTGTAACTTACCACCTTTTCGCCTCATAAGCTTGCTCATTATACTGTCCACACATTTTTATTAATAAGCGTGGCAAGAAGTCTCTTGCACGCTTCAGACCCTCCATCGGCATCCTTTCTTCTTTTTCCAGTCCATGAGCTTGTGCTTGGTCAGCCATCAGTCTCCTGGCTTGTTTTTCTTGGAGCCAAATAACAGCTATTAATATAATCTGAGCGCGGCTTTGTCCCCGTTCCGTGGGTTCTTTTAAAAATGATTACTCAATGTATATTTCCTGACTTCATCTTTATTTCTTTTCTGAACGTGCTGATTTGTACTGTTTAAAACTTTAATAAGTGCAGTTCATTGAAATCAGGAAACGTAGCTTGGCAATGCTAACTTTTGGGGGTGTATCGAGGTTTTCTTTGTATCTTAGATGACAATCATCAAACCTTTTTGCTTATGTACTTGAAGAATTTAGATGAACTGCGTACCCTGTCACACACTTTTAAGTTGAAATCTGATTCTCGTCACAAGTGAGAACAAATGCAAAAGATCATCTCCAGTGTGTGGCAGATACTGGTATTTTGACTAAAAATGCAACCTCCCAGTTCTGAATGTCCATTAATAGTAAGTACTAAGAGTCTTAGCAATTGGAGGCAGCCCATCGTTTACTTACCCATAAGCTCAGAAACTTGCATGGTAATGTTTTTCCTTTAAAAATTCCTGTTTTCATTCCTTTTATCTTGATGTAGCATACCTTTATTTTGAAATATATATTTGGTTTATCTTTATCTCCCTTTTTGTATGTACCTATAAATGGTAAACGTCCCAACGATGTACATCAATTTAAGTTGTAGAAGTCTGCTGTAGCACACGGTTCTGAGAGATCAACATGAATAGCCAACACTGAGTTTAAATCCAAGTATAGTCAGCACACACTAGATCCAACACCAAAACACATTTCAATAGAAATTATTATGTAGAAGAAAATTCTGTTGGAAAATGGAGCTCGTAATGAGATTAGATGGGGCTTATAATATTTTGTTTAATTGGGAAACTGCTCAATCGTCCACTCCTTGGCTGTCCTAGAGTAGGGCATTGCCCTGTGGTATGTTTCTAGCTAGGTGCCTTTCTTTTTCTTTCTTTCTTTTTTTTTTTTTTTTTTTTGGGGGAAGGAAAAAAAAAAAAAACCCTGCTATGCAGAAAACACTTTGACGCAAATCAGATCAAGGCCTGAAACTGGTGCGTACTGCTGCTGCTCAGGTTTGCATAACCTTATGATTTTGTTCTGTGCATGCAGGACCCTGGCAGAGCACAGGAAGGAGGTCACTGGTCTCGCAGTGCATTTTTATGAATGAGCAGGCATCTATTATGAGCGTTACTATACATTGAAATGCATCGTAATTCGACACCCACATTTGCTCTGTATCCATTAATTGAAGCTCTTATTTGTTAATTACTCAGGTGAGCGAGTGTAATTCACCTGGAGCACTAGCTAGTGTTGTGGGTGGGCCATTCCTAAATGAGGTACTTTTCATGTATTTTAGGATATCCAGGATCCGCGGCCTCTTGCTCTCTAAATGCCAGAACTCTTTTCAGACACGGAACAGACATTGGTGGAAAGGTGGCTCCACTGTTAATCGCGCTGGCTATTCGTGCATAGGACCAGGTTCCGTTCCCAGCATCCACACGATAGTGCACAAACGGTGGTCACTGTGATTCCAGGAGATTCAGTACTGTCTTCTGGCTTCTGCAACACCAAGTACCCACATGGTGCACATACATAGGTGTGGGTGAAACACCCACATAAAACAAGATGAATCTAAAAAACTTAAAACACTGTGGCCACCAGATATTGCAACAACCCCCTACACACACACACACACACACACACACACACACACACACACACACACACACACACACACACACATACACGACACCCTATTTTTAGTTTCTTGAGCAAATAATATTGTCACTGACTTAAATTCCCAATATCCTTTTAAACCTGATTTTAAAAGCAAGTTTTTAAACACCTGTTAAATTATTAACATCTCGCACTACTGTTTGGTTTCGGTTCATTTTTGTGTTTCTTAAAGTTTTTCTGTTTGATCTGTGAGTTCAAGCCTTCCAGATCTCCACCAGAGACATCTAGCTCAATACATAATTTTCATTCAAGTTAATGTTTGTTGTACAATGACTTTTACTTCATATAATATTACTACTGTGCCTCCTACTGTCTTTTTAGTGAATTTACTTCATTTGTTTATGCCTTAAGGTTTCCATATCCCCTTCTCAGTGTCTCTGCTTTGTAACACTTTTGGTTTTTGTGGGCATACTGTGTTCCAAGTCATGTGGTGTCATCTTCCTTAGACCCTTCCCCATCTATACCTCAGCTATACTGGCCTGTTAGTCATACTTCTTCAGGATTTCCCTGTGTAAATCCTGTAATGCTTCAGAGATCTCTTGGGTCAGGCAACACGGGTTCCTTTGCAGCATGTCATAACTCCACACAGTACAGCACACCTTCTTCTTCTCCTCCTCCTCCTCCTCCTCCTCCTTCTTTTTCTTTGGGTTTCAGAATGTGATGGGTTCCTTCCTCTGTGGACAAGTTACCTCTTGGCTCAATATATATCAATCAGCTCAGTTCCCAATAGGAGGAGAAAAAAAATCATTAGATGACTATGTACACATTGTTATTTCTATTAAACTTGATTATTTGTAAACCTTCATCTTTTTAAAGAGCATTATCAGTGGTTTGCAAATTATATAACTATAGGATTCCTAACTGTGGTGCCTTGGTTTAATGATGCTTTGACAGAATACTGTAGATTGTAAATGATACATTGTAGGCAGAGTTTTCCTGTCCTGGCAGCCATTTCCAAATTACCACACAGAGGCTTATATTAATTTGAAATGCTCTGCCAATAGCTCAGGCTTGTTACTAGCTAACTATTTTGTTTAAATTAACCCATATTTTTTTAATCTATGTGTTGCCATGTGCTTGCTCATGGCTTTTTACCTCATTTTCTACACATCCTGCTTCCTCGGTGGCTGACTGGCTGGTGTCTCCTCTGACTCTCCTGCCTAACTTTATCCTGCCTTGCTATAGGCCAATCAACTTCTTTATTAACCAGTGAGAGTAATACATATTCACAGTGTACAGAAGGATTATTCCACAGCATTTCTTCCTTTTTGTCTAATTAAAAAGGAAGGTTTTAACCTTAACATAGTAAAACTATACATAACAGAAACAGTTATCAAGTAAGAATTACAGTTACAGTATCTAGTCTATTTCTATTTGGCAAAAGTTACAGAAAATACTCTATTATCTATCTTATCTAGTGCATCTGAAGTTTTATACCTAATTTGCTTTTTATTAAGGAAAACTATAAGTTTAACTGTTTAGTCCTTAACTCCATCAAAGACCCCAGAAGGATGAAATGTTAACTAATGACAGGGACATCAGGCTGCCTGGACAGTCACCCAAAATTCCTATGTAACATTGGGCCACCAAAGTCTGGCCTTCAGGCCTAGAATATCTGACAGACTTTCCTGTGAAGCAGGAATTTTGAAGGCCTGTCCTACCTTATCTTCACAAAGTTTGGCAGTCGCCTTCTTTTGTGTCTTGCTGGTCCAGTTTGGACAGTGTATTGTCAGTAATGGAGGCAAGGGTAGTTTCTTTGCCCACCGTAGCTAGGTTTTGCCATAAAGAAAACAAACTCCATAAGGAGTTTCTTCGATGCCCATTATCTTCTCTGAAGTAGATTGATGCTGCCAGGAACAGACATGTCTCACTGTTGTGAAAAGCCTTGGGTTATTAAACATATTAAATGTCATACATATCTGTAGGTCTTTGAAGTGTTTGAAGGCCATTTATCTAAATATATTGGTGTATGACTTTGAGATCATACTTAACATGACTGTGTTTGACTATTACAGATTACTATTATCTATATTTCTTAATTATATATTACACTTTTAAATGAGCTGCATAAGCCTAATACCCTAAACAAGAGTAGAAACATACATGCACTATAACAAAATTAACTTTAAATTTGTATCAATAAACCAAATCCATACTAATGTAGAATATTTTGAAATTAATAGTTGTTTTTTGTATTAAAGTAGATTCAATAATCTACCCCTTTTTCCTATCATTCCTATATCATATCCCCCTTTTTTCCTTTACAATGAGATTTTTTAATTTAATTTTTTTGATTATTTTTTTTTACTATGACCAATAGCAACATGTAACCTACCCCCTTAAATAATAATAAACATCCACAACCCATTTTTTTGGGAATGTGGGTATAGTTTTCTAGACTATTTTCTGTTGTTTGGGGGTGCTGATATCTTTTGGGGAACCTTGAAGAAAAAATGGATAATTGTTAAGTCTTGGCTAGAGTATTCTGTGAGGCTGATCATCTCAGTTAGCAGCCTTGAAGCTGTTCTGGATGCTGGATCACCTGGGCTGTTTTTATTGATGTCTGGTCTCCTTGTTTATGAAAATACATACTTTTAGAGTAACATACATATCTGCATTAATATAAGTATGGACTATGTATTGCACATAAGTCAGCCAAAGATAATTTTTTGTTTTATGTTTGAGCTGGTAAAATACACATCATGTGTCTTGTAGCTTTTCTAGGTTTTTTTTTTTATGCCTGTAGTCAGGGTTTCAGGGGATCTTTCTTGATCAAACTTGATTTTCTTTAACCCAGAATGAATCCACAGTCTCTCATTTCCTGTAGAAATAAAAGCATAACCTCTCCCTCAAAGCAACATACCTTTTGATTTAAGTTTTGAAGTCAGGATATTTTTAAGAATATATAGGTTGGTTGAATCTAGCAGTTTTTATAATCCAGTGTCTCTTAGCAGCCAAAAAATTCAAAGACAACACATTAGCATACAGGATCCAGACTCTCTGTGTATTTCCCATCTTTATGTGGCTTATTTCTTTTATATTATTTTACTCCCTTTTTAAGGACTTTATTTTATTATTTTAGAACTGTATTTTTAAATGTAAGACTGCATATACTCTTTCTCTTCTCTCTGAAGCCTACACATATCTTTAAACACAATTAAACACATTAAAGATAACCTGTTTAGAGGCTCTTTTTGACTGAATCTGCCCTTACCATGTATCTGTAACCTTTTCTGTCTGCACAACCAAACAAAAAAAACAAAAACAAAAAACAAAACAAAACAAAAAACTGTTGTGTAACTTAAATCATGGTGGCTGGCTCCACAATGTTCCTTGGTTTCCTGGGAGTCTCATGGTGGAGATATGTTTACCACCAGCTCTGAGAGCCATGCTTACTGCCCCAACTCTGGGCAATTTCTGGGTCCACGCCACCACCAAGTAACATGCCTCTGGCTGCTCATGAACACCATGTAAGTGTTTGATGGCAGGGCCTCTTAAAAGAACTGCCCCTTTGTTTTTTTGTTTTTTGTTTTTTGTTTTTGTTTTTGTTGCTAGCACTGAGCCAGGAAGCTGTCTCTTAAAGAAGTGGCGCCTCTGCTTGCTGTCAGCAAACAGAGCCCACCCAAGAAAATGCTGCTACCAGAAGCCATGCTTGACTCTGTTCTTTTGTGTATTTAGAATCGTTTTCAAAGCTTTCTCAGGTTTTCTGTGGAAATTCCTGTTGAACATTTGGGCACCCTATATAAGTGGAGTTTTCCCATTACTGCACAGAGGCTTACATTAATTTCAAATGCTCGGCCAATAGCTCAGGCTTGTTACTAGCTAACTCTTTCATTTAAATCAACCCATATTTCTTATCTGTGCTTTGCCATGTGGCTGATGGCTTGTTACCTCATTCTCTACACATTCTGCTTGCTCTGCAGCTGGCTGGTGTCTCCTCTGACTCTGCCCTTTTTCACCCCCATATACTCAGTTTGATTGTCCCACCTAACTTTATCCTGTCTTGCTATAGGTCAGTCAGCTTCTTTATTAACCAATGAGAGTAATACATATTCACAGTGTACAGAAGGATTATCCCACAGCAATATATCACAGAGATTTATTTGATTCATGATACTTAAGACTGGGAATTCTGATACTGAGTTGCTGCATCTGGTGGGAACATCTTGCTGCTTTAAAACATGGTGGATGATATCACAAGGCAAGAACAAGAAGGAAAAGGGAGAGGAAAGAAAGAATTGGGAAAGAAAGAGAGAAGAAAAGGGGGCGGGACTCCTCCCATTTTATAATTTACCTCTTTGTATATAATGGCCTCAGTTCATTAAAACAATGCCCCCGCTTGGGAGAGAGGGCTGGGGGTGGGGGGAGGAGGGAGGAGGTAGGGTCTGTGAGTGATATGTAGAGTGAGTAGAAAATTTCTTAATAAAGAAAAATGAAGAGAAAAAACAAACAGTGCCTCCATGAATTGCTTGCCTCTTAAGGATCCGGTTCTAGCTAAGTCAAAATGCCCCACGAGTGGCAGTGGAGTTTCATTCTGACTTTTGCAACCAACATTCAAACCACAGGAGGTGGAGTGTCTAGTATCTCTGTATATCATGCACTTAACAGTAGTCATTTCTTTGTCCTCTTTAGTTTTGAGCATTTTTAAATACTCAGCAGAACTGCTGGTCAGGGGTTGGAGTAAAGAAATCCCCTTGTTTATGAGAGTGGCTATGTCCCCGTATGATGGATGCTAAAAGGAAATGTCATCGCACTGGAGGAAATTTTGTAAGCGTTTTGCAGCTCTTAAAGGATTGAAACTTTAGTGGCCTGCGTTATTAGAAACCCTACAGTCTCCCTAATATGTACACATACTTCTCTGTTCAGTTCATAAATATAACTTGTGGAAATGACAGTACCGCACTTGGGGATTTAATCTTCACTGACTAATTTATCGGATGTTTTACCTTTCAGCAGTCACAGATGGTTTTCCTATCTGCTTCTATTGAACACTTATTCACAGGTGTCTATCTCTGTCTTATTGGATAAATAATAATCCAGTGTCTCTCAAGCAGCTGCAATAATTGGATTCCAAATAAGAATCTAAGCTTTGTAAGTATTGTCCTATTCGGGATCCAATCTCTGTGCTCTGGTCTCTCTAGTACACTCAGGTAACGTTCTGGCTTGAGTGAGATGCGTTGAGATGGTACGGTTTTGGGTGAATTAGTTAGGATGGATCTTGAAGGCAAGCTTCCACAGTAACTTCTGTGCTTCCTAAATATGGCACTCACCGTTCCCACACAGGCCCCTCGGGGTATTACCCACCTCACTCCAAAGTGACCTCCACTCGCCTAAGTGGCGTCGCACCTGATACATTCCCCAGTTTTTCTGCTTGTGGAAATGACTGTCCTTGTCCAAAGCCATTCAGACTCTACCAAGTCTTTCCTTTTCCTCCGTTTCCAGATTTCAAAAACAGATGTAGTCCCTCCCCCTCCCCCCCAATCTCCTGTCAGTCAAAACAGATGATGTGGCAGTGTCTAACGCAGATGATTTCAAAGTTAACTGTTTGAGGTTGTGAGGAGAAAAAGATTGGGGAAGAAATAAAAGTTTAAGGACCAGCTTGATGGCTTCTTTGATGCCAGAGAAATATATTTTTATGGCTTGCTTTCTTCTGTTTTCCAGGATGAGATATTAAGGCATGGGTGTCATACATCCTTGGCAAGCACTCTGCCCCTGAGCCATTTTTCCCACCCATTTTTGCACTTGTTACTTTTTGAGACAGAGTCTAAGTTAACTACCGTAGGCTTGAGCTGGTTCTGTAGCCCAGGTGGACCTTAGATTTATAATCCTCCTGACTCGGCGCTGTTGAAGAGCTGGGGATTACAGGTTCTTGCCACCATGCCTCAATAGCACTAATTTGTTTTAAGAATTAAAAAGCGTTGACTTTTAAAATGATGGGTGCTATTGAGAACATGACATTTTAGTAACCATTGCAATTTTTTTCAAGATTTATAAACTGGATAGTCACACATATAATTCCTCTAGGTTGTATGATGCCAACTTGATTCTCTGGGTTTACACATGCCTTCCTTAAACCCCTACATCAGTCGCAGAAGTGAGTTGAATAGGTCTTTCAAGGATAATGTATATGATCTTGAAGATCAGCAGTTGTAAATGTTGTATGAATGAATTAGTAGCAGAAGGGGTCGAAGAACTCCCCTCTCATGATATAGGCCAGGGCAGACAGTGATTTTGACGCTTGAACCTCCTGGAAGATTAACAGCGTCCACATTTTGCAATTTAATCTGTTTCACACAGACACAGTGTGTCTGCAGATATCTCATTCATGAAAATGTATTAGTCTTTAATTTCGCTTCTGATTACGTGATGTACTTATAAGAGAAAGCATTTAGTTGGGGGCTTGCTCACAGTTTGAGAGGGTTCGTCCATGGCCATCAAGGCAGGGAGCAGCATGGCAGGCAGGCAGACATGGCCCTGGAGCTGTAGCTGAGATCTTACACACGTTACAGGATCGGAGCAAGACTGGGTCTGGTGTGGGCTTTTAAAACCTGAAAGGCCACTTGCAGCCACACCCCTCCTCCCACAAGGCCACACCTCCTAATCTTTCCTAAGCAGCCCACAGAGTGGAGGCCATACATTCAAATATATGAGCCAGGGGAGCCACTGTTCCCATTCAAACCACCACAGGACATAATCACCTTAGACACTGAACTTATGCTTAACATGACTTCTTACCCGTCTCTGCTCCAGCAGCAATTCAGTCTTGTTTTCCTTCTCGTGAGTCTGTCTTTGCTATCTGGATTTGACATCTGCTTCAGACTGTTTCTTAAAGAGGAACTGTAAATCAGCAGCGGCTCTGGAATTTTAAGTGTCTTCATAATTTTTAATTCTGACAACTATCATGCGGAGTTTACGACCAGAAAACAAGGTCTAAAAACGGGTTTTCCTTGTCTTTTAGCACGCATCCAGGCTTGTTTCTCATGAGTCTGTGCTCAGTTACCACAGGGTCTCCATCCAGATACTGCAGGGTCTCCGTCCAATTACTACAGGGTCTCCATCTGGAGCACACCCTCTATCCTAGGGAAAAATCAAAACGAAAAAGAAGTATTTATGAAATAATTCTATATCAGATTCTAATTCGAGGCTGATAGCGTAGTGACTGTTCTAAAATTCATTTTAGTAGTTTTTTGTTGACTGCTCTGTTTTCTTGGTACCGATCTCCTTCTGTTAGTTATTTCGTTTTGAGACAGAGCTTGTACTTCAGGCCACCCTCAAATTCCTGATCCCTTACATCTGTTGAAGACTGCTTCTCGGTTCCTGTCGTCTTCAAATCATTTGGTTTCATGAAAGCCTTTAAAGCACTTTACACACAGGAACCCTAGAAATAAATGTCCGGGCAGCTGTAGAGGTTCCACGCCGCCTGTGTGTAGAAAGAGCACTGGTGTGTGTCCTAGCTGAGGTTATGTGTCCTAGAGATGTGTGTAAGACACACACACGTGTACACACACACACACACGTGTACACACACACACACACACACACACACACACCCCTTCTAGCTTTGGTATACTAAATCTTCAACATTGATGGACGCTTCCGGAAAGAAGAGCCTGATTGCCATGGGCACACCAAGCCAGAAATAAACAAGTAAACACAGATAGCAAGTGTCACTTCTTTCTTCCCATCAATACACAATAGAATCTGAGAAAAGAGAACCTTTCCGGTTTGCCTTTGAAAACCCGCTCCGTGTTTGCCAGCATCGTATCTTCATCCGGGTCATTTCTCTATCGCAGTCCAGAATTTTCCTCTAAGACAAGCAATGTAAAGAAATTCCATAAGCTTCCAAGATTATACTCCTGAAAATACTCTCCGAGTTGTTTAGTACTTGTAAGTTTTGTACAAGACGCAACGTCGTGTCTAAGATACTCAGGTTTAACAACAGTTTACTTCCTTATTTTCAGTACCTTTTTTTTGTGATCATGAACTAAGATAGTTTTATATCCCCAAACCATTATTTATGATTATGGAACCTGAATGTTGAAAATAAACTAAAATGTAATAAACAAAATCAGTGAGGATGCTCTAGAAAATACCGAGAATGCAAAGTAACTACTTTGGCACAAAGCAAAACAAAATTCAATTTAGTTAGAAGCTATACATACTTTGGTATCATGCGAACTATAAATTTTCTACATGGTAGTAACTTTTCACATTATATCTCTGGAACCTATCTGATTTTTTTTTTTTTTACAGTGGCTAATGTCAATCTTATCACCAACTGTTTGTTTCTGTGGAATTTAAATACCATTGCATTTTATTTGCTAAGAAATTTAAATTCTAGAGCGCACAGTGTGGTGGTATTGTGTTCCCCAAAATATTGTGCACCCTAATAAACTTATCTGGGGTCAGAGACAGAACAGCCATAATATTAAACATAGAGGATAGGCAATGGTAGCACACGCCTTTAATCCTAGTATTCCAGAGGCAGAAATCCATGTGTTCAAGGCCACATAGGAAACGGCAAACCATGGTGACTCATGCCTTTAATCCCAGAAAGCGAGCTTTTAATCCCAGGGAGTGGTTGTAAAAAGGTATATAAGGCGTCAGGACCAGAAACTTCAGGCATTTGGCCTGGAGAAGCATTTGGCCTGGAGAAGCATTTGGCCTGGTTAAACATTTAGGCTTTCAAGAAGCAGCAGTTCAGCTGAGGCCCATTCAGATATGAGGACACAGAGGCTTCCAGTCTGAGGAAACAAGACCAGCTGAGGATCGGCGAGGTGAGGTAGCTGTGGCTTATTCTGTCTCTCTGACCTTCCAGTGTTCACCACAATAACTGGCTCCGGGTTTGTTTTATTAATAAGAACTTTTAAGATTTCTGCTACAGCACAGAGTTACTTTTATAATTGCGGCAATAATCCTCTTTTGAAGTACTGTAAGTGTTCTAGTTTTCTTGTTTTTTATAAGTACACACTAACAATAACAAGTCCAGTGAAATTTAGTCTACTGCTATGATGTGTGGACAAAACTTGTTTATTCTTTCAGTTTTTCAATTGGCTATTTCTGTGTCCTTTAAACACTGTATCCAAGTTTGGTGTTAGTCATGCTGCTCATGTCTTTCTTAATATTTTAGCAAGGAAAATTTGAGCTTCATATTTGGAATTTTATTTTGGTTAATGATTAATATCCTGTAAAGAAGAAGTGTGACATATGGCGTAAAATTTTGCTGTTCTATTTTTCAAGATCTTTTTATAGCCCCCAGCACGTGTTTTCATAATCATAGACTTTTCGTCTTCTTACAGTGACTCAATTCTTTGCCACCAGAGGGCAGTATAAAAATTGATTTAGTTAATAAGCATCATGTCACTTTTTTTCTTTTAAGCACCATTGTTCTAGGTATCACATTGACTAGATCTAGGTGTCCTCTTTTCAGCCACCAAGGAAACACATAACTCTGAGTTAAAATTGTCATCGTGGCGTTATAGATTGTTTTAAATTTTTCCTTTTTTTCTTCCTAGTGTTAAAATTGTCATGCTAGACAAAGTGTTACCTAGTCATGTAGGCCGAGAAATTCATGATTTTTTAAAACACTTTGTCTTATTAAGTTGTGGATTATTTTGGGAAAGGGGGACCTTTGGAGTTGATGGTTCTTGGCTAAATTTTATTGGATATATTTTTATTTGGCACATTATAAGAAATAACATATTTTACCCAAAGGGATTCTCGTATTTTAATCCGTTTCCCAATTTTATTGAAAATCAGAGCTGGAAGACTGTAAGACTCAGTAAGTAAAATAATTTGGAGGCTAGTACTTGTACATATTTTTGGTTTACTTAATATAGTAAATTTTCAGTTAGTTTCCTGTGAAATATAAAAATGTGCTCTTTTAGCTCGCCAACTTGAAAGTCTCTAATTTTCAAGAGGATACAATTATTGATGGCTAAAAATGTTAAAATTCTCTAATGACACCATACATATTTATAATTAATTAGGCTTCTAGTGAACTAGCACAAAACACTTTTAGGACCTAGTTAGGCTCTGATTTTATACTATTTTAACCTACCTTTTATTTATTTTTATGCATTTAAATTCATTGATTTGAAAATTATAAATATATTTATCACAGTCAGCCTACCATCCCCAAACACTATCCCCTCAACTCGGGCTTATGAATACTTAATTACTAGATTTGAAAGTGTTTCGTGTCTTGTTAAAAATGCAAGGCTTATGATATTGGATGCGCAATTTTGAAGAAATGAGGAATGCCATTTGTTTTTATTAAGCTGGGATTTGAATGTTTGAGGAAGGCGTTGAGGGAGGCATTTCTTCAGAAATGGAAGTAATAATCCTCATTTGTAGTGTTGAAAATAATATTTTTACAGTGCACCCATTCTTTATAAATAAACACAGGAGTCCATGTTTGCAAGGGATCTGTTTGCTTTCTGTGTCTACTGATAAATTCTTGTGGGTTTTTTGTTATTGGTTTTTTGTTTGTTTGTTTGTTTATTTGTTTGGTATTTTGTATCAGCTCTTTCATTCTATGGGGAATTGTACATAACAAAAGAAACACAAAAAAAATTACAAGTCAACCTCGTTGATCTGTAGGTGGAATTACGGTCTTGTGGTGGAGATACTGGTTACCGGGTTTAAGATTTCCAATACATAAGTAATTTTAGTGATGCAGTCCATTCTTTACAAATAAGAAGATGAATAAGCTTCTGAGAAACCTTCTCTCTTGAAATTCCAAATGGGCCTTCAGGAAGTACAAAGGACAAAAGTAAGCAGTGATATTCTAAAATGGAATCTGTGTTGCAGTCCCTGCTTGTGGCTGTTAATAGCAGGACATGTTTGGATATATTTTCAGAAATTGTATCAGCAATTATTTTGTTTTAAGAATTGACTTGTGATGGAATTGTGAGGCAGTTTGAAGGTAGCACATTTTTGTTCTTTCTGAGCAGGGTGGGAAAAAAATCAGTTATTTTGGACATACACTGCTTTCTCTAATGTAATTGGCACTTGAAGTAAAACAGCACTCAATAATGACATTGTTCAGATGAAATTTTGTGATTTTTTTTCTGTGGAGTCAAATCAATACTGATGTTTTACTCTCACAGGCTCTCAAAATGAAGGTTTCAGGCCAGGAGTCGGATTACAGGAACCATTGCCAGGGTTCATGGTATGCAGAGGTTTCTTAGAGACACAGTAAGCCAGGGTCCTAATGATACTCTGCAAAATTATAATTGCTTTGGGCCAAAGTGAGAAAGCAGCATTTTTGAAATATAGTTTTTGGGATTTAAGTTTTCTAGGCCTTTTCAGTAACTGATGTAATCATAAACGTGTTTTCAAAAGGTATATCCACCTACATGCATTTGAGTGGTTAGTAAAGAAAATTAGTATTACTAAAAAAGGAAAACTTACAATTTGCCTTCTAATTGTATTTGAGAAATTTTATATGAAGACAGCAGGGGTTATTTAATGAGAAATTATGTTGTAATGTCTCCTTGCA
Organism: Peromyscus melanophrys; assembly: GCA_902168415.1. Lineage (NCBI taxonomy): Eukaryota > Metazoa > Chordata > Mammalia > Rodentia > Cricetidae > Peromyscus > Peromyscus melanophrys. The sequence goes on along the minus strand of CABHPR010156424.1, from coordinate 4,037 downwards.
TTTTAGGAAAAAAACACGCAGGTATTTTGTGAAATTTCCATCTCCCAGTTTTACCTCTTGATTTTTGTGATGGGTTCCCAGCCGATCATGACTGAAGCAAGGCTTAGTAGTCAAATCTCAGGTGATGTACTTGAAGCCATTGTTTCAGGGAAGAGAGAATCGGGCATCCAGGGAGGGATTTTGAGGTTCGTGCTGATTCCTTTCATTGGTTTTTTTTGAAAGGCTTAGAGAATTTCCATTTCTTCCCAGTAAATCTTAAGTTGTTTGAAGAGTTGTTTCTGTTTTCAAAAATATAATAATCTAATCCTTTTCTAGTGATTTGAATTAAGAAATTTTATTTTGCCAAAATGAGTAATTGACAACTTATACTAACCCCCCCCAATAATGATTCAAAGACAATTTAAAATCAGAATTTAAATGTATCTTTAAATAAACGAAGAGGAAAACATACCTTCTGAATTAAGGTTTAAGTATAGCTATAAATGAGACAAAAATCCAAAATGCAAACCTAACATTAAAATATTTTATTTATTATACACATTTTAACAATAAACAACACCTTATTTTTTGTTTTAATTCACCCTGACTATTCCGAAATTTTTAGATTATGTTCATTATCTGCAGCTTTAAAATACAATTTCATGTGAAGGTGTCATGACTTCATGTTTATTCTAATTTAAAATATGAGTACAAAAAACAAAATGAAATACAAAGTTATAATAACTAACTGAAAATCAGTGATTCTTAAAGTGTGCATTGAAATGTCAGAGGTGATATTTGCTGTCTTTTATTTTCTCTCTTTCTCTATTATATTAATGTGAGAGAGAATAGGATACAGTATAGAATCAAATTTCTCCAGCTCAATGCAAAACACCGTAGTAATTGTAGTCGCTGTATTTTAATTGATTATATGTATTTTATTTTACTTTGTTTTTGTTTCTTCGTTTAACTTTTGGTTTTTTGAGACAGGGTTTCTCTGTGTAGCCTTGGCTGTCCTGGAATTCACTATGTAGACTAGGCTGGCCTGGAACTCACAGAGACCTGCCTACCTCTGCCTCCCAAGTTCTGGTATTAAAGGCGTACACCACCACCCAGCAGTTGATTATATTTAAATACCATTCATCAAGCATCAATTAAACTTTTGCTTTAGTATTTTCCTTTCAATCTAAAAACTATACCATAAATTGTACAATGAATTTTATTAAGCAATGTACATAAAATAGCTGAAAATGCAAATATAATTGTTAAAATAATGTAAATTAGCTTTTAGTTAGATATACTGAACTAGAAGCATTTATTATAAATATATTTTAAAGGATAATTATTTGCTACATATATTTTTAATTACAATAATAATTTATAATATATTCTTTGACATTAATTCTAATGAAAATTCTTTTGTCCATATGAGACACTTATTATCTATTCTATAGATAATACATACATAGACTATAGATTTCTTCCAGTTATATAACATCAACATAATATAATGTAGATACTGACAGAGAGCTAGCTCCCTGTGATAAAATCCAGCAAATGTTACTGTTGAGTGGGTCTGTGTGATTAAATTTTAGCATTGCATAATAGAATCTTCACTGTACTTTTTAAGTCAGAATGAGAGAGAATAAAGGCTATTTCTTCCATACCCTTTTAAAATTTTAATATGACTGTCGTTGCTCACCTTAGAAAATGTCCACGTACAGCATCGTCTTGTCACAGTAGGATAGCGTTCTCTCAGACATTTGCATTATTGGAGAAATACACTTCCATATCAGTTCTTCCTAGCGACTATAAGTAGTTGTTACCTAGGAATACATCTGTGGCTATGGTCTTCTCCCATCAGATATCTTTTCTGTAACGTAGTATATTGTGTTTAAAAGAAGTCATATTGGAAGAGCAGCAAGCCTGGGAAACAGTTACTGCTGTAGGTCTCCAATGCATGGGTTAACTTAGGATTTCAGATTCATCTTCAAAGCCAGTCTTTTTGGACTCATGTTAGCTTCTCACGTGTCTCACAGTTAGAGCTTTTCATAGAACCTATGAACATTACCCAAATCCTTGTAAGAAAAAGTACATGCTTATTCTTTATGGATTTTTTTTCTTTGTGAATGAAGACATCACCACAATCTAATGTAGGACTCACCAGTGCATCTTATATGTGTGTAGCCAAAAATTGTTTGCCTGGCATACCTATAGCAATGGTATTTTGATGGAAAAAAAATAGCATTGTGGTTGTCTCCATGGCTACATTGTAAATATGTCTTTGCAGGACTGGATGTAGTGGTGGGTGTATTTAATCCCAGTACTGGGGAGGCCACGACAGAAAAATGGGGACTTTGAGACCAAACTGGACTACATAGTGAGTCTGAGGGTAATATGGGCTGTAAGACTCTGTCTCAAAACAAGAAATGATTTTCCACTGGCAATTGAAGGTAGAAATAAACAGTGTGTGTGTGTGTGTGTGTGTGTGTGTGTGTGTGTGTGTGTGTGTGTGTGTATACACGTGCATGTGCCAGCACACACACATTTGGTTTTCCAGGACTCTTATTTGCTATCACTGTTGTATGCCATATTGCAGGGCATCCACAAACTAACTCTTGAATGCTCTGTTGTAGTTGCACAGATAATAAAATGAGCCTAAATGATCAAGCAATTGAATTTCTCAGATATTAGGGCCATTTCAACACCAATTCCGGAAGAGGATTGACCTTTGTTTCTAAGTAGTTAAAGCTGAAACTATCAGTAACAGATGGAACAGTGAGTGCCCTATCGCATAGAACGCAACAAGGGATTCTATCCAAAAAGGCACAGAAATATAAAAACGTCATCACTCTACCCACTAGAATGCCACTGGGTTCATGAATGTAGGAGTGGTGTTTTTTTAACTCTCTGTTCCTAGCCTAGATCTCAGTGTATATCACACAGTGGAAACGTGGCCAGGTACTGTTCTAAGCAGTCTACACAGACTTCATATACCCTACACACACACACACACACACACACACACACGCCCCATATATACCTTTATATACACAGACTAATATAACACTATCCATTAGGTACTGGGTTGATCATCTACTTAAAAAGAAACTTAGGTTTACAGAAGATGTTAGCCTTCTGGAGGTCCCACAGCCTCTTGCCAAGATGGAATTTGAACCCAGGCATGGCAGTTTAAAAGATTTAGTCCTCCACCCTTCCATTATTGCCTTCTGCTGCTCCTCCTAGCTAGGCAGCGAGGCTCGCACAGGTCCATCGACTTTGCTCCCTGAGTTCTTCTCCATAACCTACTAAACAGTGGTGATAGTTTAGCTTGCGTGCCTTGTAGTTATCGAAATGCGGAGGGAGAATGGAGGAACGTTTTTAAAGTTAGTTGATATAAATTGCCCACTGAACAGTATTAGTTAATTCATTAGTTTAAGATTCAGGAAATATCAAGAAGGATGCCGTTTGAAGAAAACCCATCATTTCTGGATTTGGTAGCCAATTGAAATGTATTCAAATTAAGCAAATGAGCCCATAGTAGACTTTGGTAATTGAGTGATTTTACTGCTAGTGATCTCAAAGCCTTCTTGAGTTGGAAATTATTTAAGGCATTACAAGGTAAAATTAACTTCAAAATAATTATAGTTGACAATAAAAATGATCATTTAATATAGTATAGTAAATTAACTGTCATGAATCCTCACTTAAGCTGTAATTAGACATTTTATGTATCACTTTATCTGACAATAACACATAACACTTCATTTAAATAGTATTTTTTCAGTTTTTCTATATTAACAATATGTTCAAGAACATATCTTATTTTACATGTGTTGCAGACAGCAAATACATTTAGGATTTGTATATAAATCTGTCTTCTGGAAGTGAATGAACAAATTGCTTTTGCAGTGCTTTTTAGATTTTTAGGTATTTTTTTTTTAGATAAAATACATTTTTCTTTCTTTATCTACAAATATATCAGTAAACTTACTGATAATGGACAGGTATCATTTCATATTGTTTGTTAGTATTTTAAGCAGTATAAGCTTGCTAAT
>CABHPR010156423.1:0-21707 GCA_902168415.1 Peromyscus melanophrys | reverse complement strand
TAAGTCCAGGACAGTGTGTTAGATTGGCCCTAAGTCCAGGACCATGTGTTAGATTGGCCCTAAGTCCAGGACCGTGCTTTAGATTGACAGGTGTCATTAGGTTGCTTTGCATATCCTGCTCAGTTCACCCAGTACCCAGAACCCTGACAACTGGGCCTCCTCTATTAGTTAAGACATTGTTTCTCCACAAGCCCTGCTGTATGTACATTGTAGACATACTCTGCATTAGTCATAACACATGGGCACATGGGTTAGGATCAACCCACATGGGCTACAGAATGGACTGGTGAAGGCTGTCCCAGTGGTCTGCTTTCTGTTGCTGTAACAGAATGCCTAGAACTGGGTTATTTATCAAGAAAAGGAGCTTATAACCTAGCTTTGAGTGTCTAGCACTATAGTTTAGTTACTACTTTTTAGGAACATTTTTTCAGGGGTCATAGGAATGTAAACTCACACTAGATCATGTGAGAATAGAGCAAAGAGGAATATTCGACAGGACCTGAAGAATAGATATGCTTTCTCCAAGGAAATGGTTATCCCAAGGCAATCCTGAAGAGCTGAAAGACAGATTTATTTGGGAAGTGTGTTTATATGAGAACAAGGGTCCCTGTTCTTTAGTGTTTACCCATGGATGTAAACACAACAATAAAACACCAGACCTGATCTGGTTGCAAGCCAGGCAGGCTGAGAATTGGGATTGTAGGGTAGGTCCTCTGACTCCAATATTCTTCCCTAAAACTATATGTAGTTGTGTGTTTTACCCAAAGGCTTGTAATTATTCTAGGGTCTGAGTTAGCAACCTGTGTCCTACTTCACTTTCTCTTGCTGTGATAAAACACCGACCAAAGGCATCCCAGAGGAAGAAGGTATTTATTTGGCTGACAGGTTACAGTTCACTATCGAGGGGCGCCAAGGCAGGAGGCGAGAGCCTGGAGGCACTAACTAAGTCGGAGACCATGGAGGAACACGGGTTACTGGCTTCTTCCTTCCTTCCTCAGTTGCCTTTCTTACACAGCTCACCTGCCTGAGGATGGGGTCATCCGAACTGGGTTAGGCTCTCTTTATCAATTAGCAATTAGAAAATGCCCCACATACACACCCAAGGGCCAATCTGATGGAGGCAATTCTCAAATTGAGATTCCCTCTTCCCAAGTTAGGTTCAGGTTTGTGTCTACTTGACAAAAACTAACCAGTACAATGTACTCCTTGTCAGCTTTAGTATACAGACACATCACTTCAAACCATAACCTTCCTTTTCCTGTTTGTCTCCAAGATCTCATGTTACTATCAATATAAAATATAGTAAACTTTCTGTGTTTAAGTGGATGTTGAGAGCCTGCTTTGCCCGTTAAGAACTTAGAAGAGCATGCCATGGATACGTTTGAATATATAGCCAAGGAAAAAGGGTTAAGTTTTCTCTATAGGAGGTCACCTTTTCCTCAAAATCTTACAATTCAGACTTCAGCCTTTATATACAGGAGGGTTTTTCTCTAAGCACAAGCTCTTATATTCCATGTGGAGTTAATTTATACCATGAATAAAGTACCCACAGCCTTTTCTTCCTTTTTATCCCGTCTTTTAACTGTTAGCTGAGTTCTCAGATTGGTAAAACTGACTATTCCCTAGTTTTTAAGTCCTGAGTTCATAAGTGTCATTGTATGATGGCGTTTCCTAAACTTTCCATGATTTGATATTCCATTTGTTGAATTGTACAACAACAACAAAATATAGTACATCTAAAAGTTCCACTGTCTTAAAAAAAACCCAGCAGCTTAAAAGTTTAATATTTCTATTAAATATTCAAAGTCTTTAACTATATGAGCCTATGAAATAAAAAAAAAAGTTAAATATTTTCTTGCTCCAAGAGGGAGGAATCAGTCCATAGGAACAATTACATTTATGTAAATCAACATCTAGGACTCACTCAAGATTTTCTGGGCCCCAAAGGGCTTGGGCAGCTCCATGTCTCCGGTTCTCCCATCTGCATCACACACAGCTTATCACCTAGGCTCAGGCTGGCTGTATTCTATACCTCCCTGGCAGACTTCCCTCAGTCCTGGCATCTCCAATATCTTGGGGTCTCCATTGTAACCAGGGATGCACCTTCACCAAGGACCTTCTAAAGAGATTCTGACTCTGACAGCCTTCAGCTGCTCTCTGCGACCCCTTCATGTTTTCAAAGCCAGTACCCTGTGAGAGACACGTTATTTGCCAAGTTCTGCTGCTAGCTTGATAGGAATCTCTTGTCCCCTACTGGCCCACAGCTTATGTGTGCTTGTTTTGAGAACGTAATCCCCAGAAGATGTTGCCTTCACGATGCTGCTGTCATATTAATGACAGCTGATTTTCAGCCCCAGGTAACCAGCACCAATTGTCCCAGTAAAGCAGAGGTTTCACTTCAGTGGTGCTGGTCTTCTGTCAATCACATCTGCTTCTCCAGTCTCAGCTGACTAGAAACCACAGGTTCTCACTTCATAATATCGTAGGCACAGCCCTGATAGTGTTTGCTTCCCTCTCAAACATCACAAGTCAGGCCTCCATTGTGTGCACTGCTCTCTGCATTGTCTTCCAAGTTCCCCAAACAGCTCATTCAACTCGGAGAACTTCCAGCCTAACGTTTCAAATACTTCCCGCATTCCTCACCCCCAAACGACTTGGTTGGGTCCTTTGGAGCAATACCCTCCGTTCTTGATACCAGTATCTGTGCTAGTCTGCTTTCTGTTGCTGTGCTCAACACCACAATCAAAAGAAACTTGTGGAAGAGAGGGTTTGTGGTCGCTTGTAGTCCATCGCTGAGGGGCGCCAAGGCAGGAGCTAGAGGCCATAGCTTGAAGCAGAAACCACAGAGGAACGCTCGTGCTGCCTTGCTTCCGGCTCATGTTCAGCTACCTTTCTTACACAGCTCATGCTGGCGCGCCCAGAGCTGGTACCGCTCACAGTGGGCTGAGCCCTCCTAGCACCCAAGAAAATGCTCAACAGACCTGCCCACAGGATGATCTGCTGGAGGAGTTCTTTAATGGTGATTCCTGCTTCCAGGGTGTATTTAAGTGTGTCAAGTTGCCAAAAACTAACCCCCTCACCTCCCTTTCTTCTCTTGGGTTTCCTATTCTGGGCACATTTGCCAGAGGCTGGCTACCACAGCCCACACCTATGCTTTGTCTAGTGTCTCCTTCCCCTGGGCCAGGCTCTTTCCCTTTTCTCAGAAGAACCCTAAATGTACCTCTAGGATGACTACTTTCTTCTATCTGTAATGCTTGAGGAGTATTTGAGACGTGCCACTAATACCCAGTGACACAGTTGTCACATGACTAATTTGCTTTGTGCCTTAGTAGATGTTAGCTTCAAGAAGAAGTGTATCGGCCCCTAGTTCTCCAGTTCTGTCGGATCTCTCTTGAGATGGTTTTTATTTTTTTATTTAAAGGATTAAATTTGTTGTAAGGAAACTGGGAAATAAGTTCCCTTATGTTATGCTTCTCTCTCTTTAGGATTTAACTTCCTAATTCACTGATTCAATCCCATCAAAGAAACAGGGAGAGCTAACTTTGTACAAGGCCCAGAGTAATACGAGGTGAAAATTAAACCTCAATTGCCTTAACTCCTTTTTCTTTTTCCTTTGACTAATTCATCTGGAATCCTGATACTCCTGTCCCCTTCCTTAATTATTATTACTGTATTCCTTGCAGTACCTTTTTCCTCCTGTACCGACACCCCGAGGTAGAGTGGTTGACTTTGCTCTTCGACAAAACCCTTCCCTTAAGGAAACACCACTCATTCTTATAGCACAGCGCTGAAGATCCCTAAGTGCTCTAACTCAGTCTGGTCCTGAGCAGGACTCATCAGCCAGAGGCCTTCCCTCCCTGGACCACAGCGTCCTTGAGATACCCGTATCTTGGGTCTTGCTTTCCTCTCATCTTTCCCCAGCTCTGATGACCGCCTTAGCATGAACACACAAGAACATAGGACCTCACCTCATAGCAAAATCAAGACACAGGTGAAGCAGATATTACTAACCTCAGTTTACAATGAACAGACAGTATCAGGAGGGTTACATTATCCCAATCACAAATTGTGGGGTGTACTTTTACTATTTTAAACTGATGACCCCAAAGGAAGACAAAACTCAAAAATAAACAGTTTCAATATTCAGTCAAATGATTCACTGAACAGTCACTGAACGATTAAGTCCATGATGCTTACACATTAAATACATGACAATTATACATTAAACACTTGGTGAGTACAGACAGTGCAATATTATTCAGCTCTTTCCTAAGAAAAATTAGTTTGAAGGATACTTAAGGACATAGAGAAGAATTTACATTATTGCACTTCACAAAGAAAGTTTAATAATCTATTATCTCCGTTTTGTTGTATGTGTTCATAGGCATGTATGAACACATGCATATGTACACAACTATGCACACAACTATGAACACAACCATGCACACAACCATTTGTAAAACGTGGAAGTTAGAGCAAAATCCAAATATGACCCATGTCCCTTTTCATGGCTCTTCCTTCTGACTGTCTGGCAATCTTTCCAGTTCTTTCCTGCCTCTTCCCTGGATGCTGACTTCTTCCAGTCCCTCCTCTCCCTCTCAGCATTTCTCCATGGGTGCTGGAGGGAGCGAACCCACCCCTGCCCTCAGCCCTCTCCCTCCCACTATCCCCCGGCTTTGACTCCCCTCTTCCTCTGGGGCCTCTGTCTCACCCTCTTCCTTGAGCACACTTGGCCATGGAAAAGTGTAGACAGTCAGATTGATGGTGAGTTTATAGATCCCAGAGCACAGTCTGGCCATGGGCACTGGAGTTTGATAGGACCTACTGGGGGAGCCTGTGGTCTCTGTTCTTTTAAGTCTCTTGAAGCACAGCCTTGCAGCATCTTACTGGCCAGCAGTGTGGACACCTGGCCCCACCTCCACTCCAAGACTTTCTTTATCCTTGACTTCTATTCTAATTAGGACTGACTTTCATCTTCAGTTTTTTTTTTTTTTGCTTGTATTTTTGCCTTTATATTTTATTACATTTAAAATTAGGGGAGAAAAGAACATTTAAAATTCGGTATCACAGATTATGTTAGCTTATAGGCTTCTCACCTCCACCATTATTCCATCATTCTAAAACAAATTCATCATTGAGGAGTTGTGTGACAGTGAGTAAAATCTGTAGAAATAGTGTCTGTTTCTGAAGCAGTTTGATAGAAATTTGACTGAGGGGTTTATTGTGCATCTTGAAGCTTGAGAATAAGAGATCATATTGTAAGCCCAGTATTCTTTACGGCCCTCTGCCTCCATCTTGTCCTACCCTAGCCTACCAAACAACGGCAGCCTATCAGGAAGCTGGTAGGAAAAAGCAATACTCACATTTACCAGCATTGTTAAAACAGTTTTAAATTTCTCTCAATCACTGTTAAGGATTAGCATTTCTTATTGACCAGGATTTCTTGTCTATACTTACTTTGTTGATTTATGATGTGAAAAATGGCTTATTTTATGCATTTTCAAATATAAAATTGTAATAGACTCCACAGAGAACTCTCTTTTCCATGTAAAGAAGCTCAGTTTTCAAGTGGAAATCAAAGTAAGCAGTTCCATCACTTAGCCCCCTGCTTATTAAGACGATATCTAGGGACCAGGGTGTGGCCCATGACTAAGAACACTTGCTTAGCGTTGGTGAGGCCCTGGGTTGAATCCCCAGTTGTTGTTTGAGAAGACTTTTCCCAAGGAGACACAACACACATGCATACTCACCCCAGATAGGGAGCCCACGACTGAGACCACCAAAGTCCCAACTTGGTGAACCTATGAGTTTTACTGGGGTCACTTACAGCAGCAGAAATGACTCAAAGGCAGCTGCATCACCAACACCCACTCCAGCATGGGTGACAGCTCACAAAGCTGGGAGCCTGTCATACACTGCACAGCCTGCAGGCAGTTCAGGTTGACTCGGTTAGTCTGAGCTCGCAGGCAGGCAGCTCGGCTGGTCTCAGAAGCTTTGCACCTTAATTGCCTGAGAGTGGCTTTCAGCTGTCATTTTACTCCTGGGAGGGAGGGGCCCAGTGAGCCCTGTCAGTTTCAGGGACTTCCTGAAAGCTATTTTGAGTTGTTTCATTTCTGCCTTAAGGAGCTTCCCTGCAGGATGGAATGTTTCAGTCTTGGAGGAAACTCCTTCACAGCACCAGCGCAGGCACACATACAACAACAGCAACAACAACAACAATAATAAACAACAACAACAACCAGAAGCAGTTATCCTATTGTTCACAAGTGAATATAACCAACTTGAATTTTAAACCAAGAGAGCAAAGAGTATAAAAGAAATAATGGTTGAGATGGAGGTAAATTCCTAGAGAAGCAGATGTTGTGCTAAGAATAACATGCAACTCCTCCTGAGACCAGCAGCGTACACACTCACACCCCCACCTCAGGCTTTCTTCTGCCCCAGTAGCAGGATGGGCCAAGGTTCACAGGTGAGCAAGGAGATCTGTTTCCAACCATTCTCACTGTTTTGTTTTGCTGTTAAAAACTCTTTAGGCTTAGAGCTTAGAAAACTCTCTAGGATAGAGCTTACTGGTAGAGAATTGCCTAATATGCACACGGCCCAGGGTTAAAAGGTGGGGGACAGAAAGAAAAAACTCTATAAAATTCTCTCTGGGGGTGAATTTCTGCCTAAAAACCTGAAAATAAGCAACAGTGAGTGTCCAGTGTTGGACTGGGGTATGGTGGGTTGAAAGAAAATGGCCCCCATAGGGAGTGGCACTATTAGGAGGTGTGGTCTTATTGGAGTAGATGTGGCCTTGTTGGAGGAAGTGTGTCACTGTGGGGAGGACTTTGAGATCTCCCATGCCCAAGTTGTGCCCAGTGTCACAGTTGCTTCCTGTTGCCTGAGGATCAAGATGTAGAACTCTCAGCTCCTTCTCCAGCACTATGTTTGCCTGCATGCCACCATGCTTCTTGCCATGACGATAGTGGACTAAACCTCTGAAACTGTAAGGCACCTCCAATGAAATGTTTTCCTATGTAAGAGTTGCTATTGTCATGGAGTCTTTTTACAGCAACAGAAACCCTAACTAAGTCAGTGAGACATCTCTGTCAACCCTCCCCAAGTTCCAGGGGACACCGAGTAAGAGGGGACACCGAGTAAGAGGGGACACAGGGTGTAAGAGCTAGAAGATGGGGCGGGGGGTGCTGTGAAATGCTGTCCACTGGACATGACCTGGCTTTTGCACACATGAACTCACAGCAGCTGTGGTCACCGGGGCAAGATCTGTGTTCGATCAAGCCAGTTAAGAATTCCAGCATGGACTGAGGAGGGCCTCCTGATGCCCTACCTTCGCTGAGAAGACCCTGACAGTTGACGACTGCCGGGGGTGGAAGAGTCACTTTCCTTTAGGAGTGTGGCCATGGGGAGGTCCCTAGGCCCCGGGGGATAACCTCATGCTGATGTTCCTATGAGTACAACTGACTCAGAGTGTTTAAAAAAAGGACATGAAGTTGGGAGGGAGATGTGATGGGGATATGTCCTGTGGAAAGTTGGAGAGATGAATTGAGTTGTGGATATGCTCCAGATATATTATATAAATATATGAAATTCTCAAAGAATAAATATTTTTGAAACTCTTTGGTGCTGGAGAGATAGCTACATAGTTAAGAGCACCTGCTTCTCTTCTAGAAGCCTTGAGTTCAGTGCCCAGCATCCAGATTGGGTGGCTTACAGCTGCCTGTAACTCAAGCTTCCGAGGGTCTCACAGGCTCTTATGGCCTCTGGGTACACCTGCACACATGTAGCATACAATTTTACAGATATACACATTTACACATTTAAAAATAATCTCTAAAATTCATTATGGTGATGAGGACCTGTAGTCCCAGCACTTGCGAGGCTGAGACAGGAGGATTCCTTGGGCCCAGGAGTTTGAAATCAATCTGGACAATATAGTAAGAAACTATCTAAATAAATAAATAATAAAGAAAGAATCGTAAGGGATTGGAGATGTAGCTGTTAGAAGACTTGCTTAGCATGTGTAAACCTCTGTCTCGCACATATTCGTATCTGTCTAATTGTCATAAGCTGGTGAGAGTGGCTGAGCAAGGTTGGACAAGGACTAAGAGCATCTGACCCTGTGGTTAGGAAGGGAGGGTGAGTGGTAGCGGAGTGCTTGTACACGCCATGGACAGATGTGGAGGCCAGAGGACAACTTTGCAGAAGTCAATTCTCTCCTTCCACTACATGAGTTCCAGGAATTGAACTCAGGTCATCAGGCTTGACAGCGAATGCTGTTACCAGATGAACCATCTGGTCAGTGTCCCCCCACTGCCCCCCCCCCACGCCACTGGGCTTTTCTTTTTTAAGAAAGGGTCTCATTATGTTTTCCAGACTGGCTGGCTTTCAACTTGTGATCCTCCAGTCTCAGACTCCCAAATCTTTAGATTACTATGGAGGTACTGTCTCCTTTTCCCCTACAGCATCTCTGGCCCTCCCATTTTCTTGACCCTGGGTTCCTACACAGCCCCACAAGCCTTCCAGTAGAAATAAAGGACAAGGAGTAGAAACTCCAAGTACAGTGGCTAGTTCTAGAGACTGGCTCTGAAGTCACAATCTTAGCCTACCAGAGAATAAAAACAAGACTGTAGCACTGTAGTAGTTTTTAAAAACATGACCTTGAGAGCTGGATGGTCCTTTGTACGCTTGAGGTAAATGAATTTTGATAGAATTCTGGACCTATTTAAATCATCTATCAAGTATGGAGATGTAATAAAGTCATTGTGAGACATGCTAGATCTCAGAAACAGAGGAACTTTCCATGACCTCTTTCATGGAGAGCCACCAGAGCTTGGGAATCAGCCAACCGGGTCCTCAGGTGCAATATAATTTCTACCTTTTTTTTGTGCCTTTACATTTAAATGGTTACAGTTTAAATGTTTATTTAAAAACCTACATAAAATTTTATATTTTGCCTTTTGACCCTTTGTTCTCTGGCTTTTTAAGGTGTTTGCTTGTATGTATTCTGGACAAAGTGCCTATTGTGGTTTGAAAATAATATGTCTCCTACAGGCTCATGTGTTGGATGTCCTGAGCTGGGAGCACTGTTTTCAGAGGCTCTGGACATGTTAGGTGGTAGGGTCCGGGTAGATGAAATAGATCATTAAGGCTGTGTCCTTAGGTTTCTCTTCTTCTGCCTTTCCCTTTCTCTTTGCTTCCTCTCTGCCCGTAGATGAACAGCTTGTGTCTTTACCCTCTGCATGCTCCTGCTGCCATGATGCTCTTCCCAAGTTCCTGGAGCCAAGCAACTATGAACTAATCCTCTGGGCTGAATAAACCCTTCCTTCCTTGTGATGTTTCTATGCGGTATTCTGTCACAAAGATGAGAAAGTAACAAACAGAGCACTCTACTGGACCAGGAAGTATACTAAAAAGGAGAAGTCATGAATCTGAGAACTGAGACAGAGCCAAGGAGAAGTGGTGAGGGGGAGGGAGACGCCAGGAACAGAGGAAAGTGTGCTCAGATCTTAGCAGTAGACACAAGGCTTCCAGAGAGGCATCCAAGACAAAAAGGAGAAGTTGATGGATTTGACCAACTGAGGACTTTGTATCTCTTAGGAAGGAATTGGGGGGGGGGGGGGGGGGGGGGGGGGGTGGTTAGCTCTTGATAGATAGGAAATGAACCAGAAGATAGACAAGCTGTGTTAACTCCTTGGGAAACAAGATGAGTAAGAGGAAATGCAGTCACAGAAGTCAGAGAACATCCTGACTAAGCTATGAATGTTATCTAAATCATAATAATATAACTGCCAAAGTGTGATTTAACCAAATGTTGACAGAGAACCAAATTAGAAGGTAGACAGAAAAACGAATAGGGAAAACAATGAAATTTTCACCTTTTGTAGGATGAGGTTAAAAGCAAATAAAACCGAGAACTAAAAGTTTAAGCATATAATTTAAATAGTGGAGGCCATTAGTCATGGAAACAGCTGAAATAGCTTGAAGTGGTGTGTCTCTAAGGAGCCAGCATCAGAGATGGGTCAGGAGATGTTTCATTTTGTTATAAGTTTTGAAGATTGGTTTGATTTTGAAATAATATACCTGTATTATTTTGAAATTTAAAAAACCCTAGCTTATCAGCCTAGAGAGTCATGTGACAGCTACAACCCCCTCACTGGCTAAGGAGCACAATGCAGGAACCTCTGACCCTGGGAGGAGGAAGTAGGCTTCAGTATCCCAAGTATATGCCAGCTGCAGGTTATCATTGGTGTTCTTAACATGATTCTAATACACGTCAGAACTGAGAGACATTCTTTCATATAACGGTAGTTTTCTATATTTCAAGTTCTGGCTGTAACTGTTGGGAGCATGAACCATGATTTCTGTTCTCAAGGAGTTTAGACTGGTGGGAGGTAAAGTTGTTCATCCAGGTGATGGGTGATTAGTCATGATTAATGCCTAAAGGCAGAGAATTGCAGGAAATTTTTTCCCAGAGTCTGAGGTCCTTCAAGTAGAGCCCTTGAGGTTGGGTAGGAATTGGGTTGAGAAGAGTGTAGGATGTCCTGGCACAGGGGACAGAATGGGTAGAGTCATAGAGGGGGCCCTGGTGTGAAAGGTCATAGTATAGTTGAGTCTGATGCCAGGTCAAGAGCTTGGAGATAGACAAACTGAACAGAAGATAGGCCATTAGCTCAGAGTCCTGACTGAGCCAAGCCTGGGAATCTGCATAAATCTGTGAAGAACCTGGAGAGCTAGGGTGGCAAAAGTAAAGACCCTAACCCTAAGGAGGGTTCCATGCTGCTGGTGGCCAGCTCAGTCAAAGACTGAGGAACCTATCTTAGGGAGTTCTTTGCATTTCTTGTCCTGGACCACATGGTAATTAGCAGACCTGCCCAGGAAGGCCTGTAGCACTCCGTACTCACACACAGTGACAGACAAAAGTGCCTCCCTTGCTTCAGACACCTCACATGGACAATTAAGATGATCTGATTGGCCAACAAATATATTTTAAAAAGTGTCCAATATCATTAGCCATTAGAGAAATGCAAATCAAAACTACAATGAGAAGCCATCTCAACACAGCTAGAATGGTTGTCAAAAAGCCCAAAATAACAAATACTGGCAAAAAAAATGTGGTAAAGTATGAATTCTCATACACTAATGGATGGAATGTGAATTACTATAGGTACTATGGAAAAGTTTATGGAAGCTCCTTTAAAATATTTTTTTGAAAAATTGGAGCTGGAGAGATGACTTGTAGGTTAAGAACATTTGCTGCTCTTCCAGAGGACCAGGGGTCATTCCTAGCACCAACATGGTGGCTCAAAACCATCTATAATTCCAATCCCAGAGGATCCAGGCTCTGAACATACTTGGTGCACAGTCATACATGCAAGGAAAACACCCAAACATATAAAAAACAATTCTAAAGATAGATCCACCACCATCCAGCAGTTTAATTTCTACTTATATGTCCAATGAAAATGAAGTCAACATGCCAGATATACCTGGATACCCATGTTTTCATGGATTTTTTTTCACAATGCAGAATAAAACTCAGCCTAGGTACTCATCAGCTGATGAACGGATAGAGAAAATGTAATGTACACATGCACACACGCACACATATTTGTGTGCGTGTGTGTGTGTGTGTGTGTGTGTGTGTGTAATAATTTTTAGCCATAAAGAAGAATAGAATTCTCTCACTAGCGGCAGAATAGATGGAACTAGAAGACATCATGTTAAATGAAATAAGCCAGGTACATTAAGGCAAGAGCCATGCACTGTGTATGTCTCATACATGGATTTCAAGTCCACTTGAATGCAGAATATTGAGTGCTAGAAGTTGGGAAGCAGGGGATGGGTAAAATGAAGCTGAATTTGATCAGCACATGCCGCTCACATGTACTAAAATATCACACTGATTGCCATCAAATGAACAATTAATTAAAAAAACAGAAAATTGGCAATAACAATTAAATTGTATTTGAAAATTGTATTTTTAAAAGGCTATTTGTGGCCCTGGCAGCAGCAGTTACTATTGAATTTGGAGTGAAAATGAGGAAGTACAAGACTAACTCCTCCGTGAATATCCTCTTGTGCTGACCAGTCATTATTTAATTTTTGAGGTTTAAGTTTATTAAGTGTTTGTCATGTGTCAGGGATATTCCTCTTGGAACTGCCAAAGAACAAATAAATGAAAGCCAATGGGAATTCCCTGACTAGGCTCTATGCGGTGGTGGGGGGAGGGGTTTTGTTCAGGGGAGTGCTCAGAAGGGTAGCAGGACTTGTGTGGGCCTGTAGAGAAGATGCACAGTGCCGTTGTGGTGAGTTCATGAACTTTGATTTAGGGGAGACAGGGGTGCACAGTATAGTGGGGTCTAACAGGAGGAACTGGAGCTGAAGTTTCCATGGTCCGTAGATAGCACAGGGCAGCTTGCTCAGGCCAGAGGCTGGCAGAGCTGACCGTCTGTGGCTTAGTCTGTGGGTGCTGAGGCTCCCACAGGAAGAGTCTTTAGGAGAGATCCTGCCAATTGCTTGTTCTGTGGTTGGCATATGCTGAGGTCTGCTGGGGGAGTTAAGAGCCCCAGAAAAAAAATGGAAAAAGGCCCTCTGGAGGGAAGCCATAGAAGAGGAACGCTGTAGGCTCTGAGGTACATGTCCCAGGGTTTTCAAAGGAGAAGGTAGCATCCCATGTCTAAAGACAACAGATGAAGGAGGAGTCTGGACAGTGCGAATCTGCCTTTGAGGGAAGGATGGCTGCTGACCCACTCCACCAGGAACACTCACATTTAGCATGTGCCCAGTGGTGGGTTTTGTGGCTGAAAACTCAATTGCTGATTCTGAAGGGGATCCCTATTAAACTGAGAACACAGAACACTCCGGGCTACTTCCCTAGTTAGGAGACCAAGAAACCAGGAACATGAGGAGATTGTCACCCAGGAGAATTTGGGGGGCTCAGCAGGGGGACAGGAAGCCAACTGTCCTCTTGCTTGCCACTGTTCCTGAGTCAGATGAACAGTCTGTGTTCCCCGTCTTTGAGGAGTGACTCCATGACCACCTCTGGCCTTTCGACTCCATGGAATAGTTGTTCTTGGTGTCCTTGAAAGACTGCCTGGTAATTCAGCTGCACGGTCCTTCCATTGGTACTATTCTGTATTACTGTAAAGTCTACAAATACTTTTCTGGACCACTTACTGTCATAGAAACAGAGGGAGGGTTTGATTTAGAAAGGTAGCCTCAAAAAGGAATACAGCTGAGATACTTCCAGGAAGACAGGCTTCTACTACCACAGAAATGTGAATAGGTCAGCCCTTTGAGCCAGTCTACAAAGTCCAGGATGCCAACCTCAGACTCTGTGGATGATCATCTATCTCATCTTCCACTATGAACTATACCCCTCGGGGCTGTTAAGTCTGTAAGTCTGATGTTGACAGGGGTGACCATGAATATTCCGATGTGGCTTTTACTCCAGTTCCAGTTTTACTACAGCATATACACGAGGGATCTCATAAGCAGTGTGTTACAAGTGCCCTTTTCCTGCTGTTCCATATTCAGCTTTTGACTGAAACAAAATTCGTATTTCCTTGAAAGAACAAACTAGAGTGAACGTTAAATAAGATGCACTGTTGTCTACAAGACTGTCTTGCTTCTGACTTCTCCTGCATGTGTTCCAGCCTCTCTAGTTCAATTTACAGGTGTGTGTGTGTGTGTGTGTGTGTGTGTGTGTGTGTGTGTGTGTGTGTTAAACTGGAGTTTTACATGTTGCTGAATTAATCAGATTATAGGATCTTTCAGGATCTTCAGTTTTATGAGCTTAAATTCCCACCGCCTCAGGCTATAATTTATTTTCCCTAGAGTTTGTTCCAGGAAAATGTGAAATACTAAATCTACTAATAAAATTCATCAGCATATTAACTACACACATCAGACCAGGTAAGGATTATTATGGGAATGCAAGGATGATTTATGTTTAAAACATTTATGATTGTTGAAGTCATGTATTGTGAGATGAACAATCTCAACAGACACAAAGAAGGCATTTAATAAAATCAGGTATGTATTTGCACTTAAAAGCAAAGGACTTTGGTAGAATAAGGAGCAGACTGAAGATTCTTTAACCTGGTATTGTCTGTCAGGAACCCACAGCAGGGAACATGAAATTTGGGGTCATCTAAATCTATGTTCCCAGGGCCATGGTCACTCAAAATGGCTCCATAATAAACTCAGGTTCCTGTAAGACAAGAGCTGTGTTTTGGGGATCCACAATTATGGTGCCACAACGTGGGATGTGAGAATGATCCACTTTTCACTGGAGGAACCACCTGAATGGAAGCCAGGTGTCTGCATGGACCCATTGAGTCCAGACCATCTGGTGCTAGTTCCTCAAATGCACTGTTTCGAGTTCCTTCCAGGGCTCAGGGCTGCCCTGACAGGCCAGTTTATTTATTCTGAGCTGATTAACACGGGTTCTACTTTGATAGACACCTTTTTGGTCTGCTTCCAGTGTATTTGATTTAAGAAATCTAATGAATTTGCTTGCCTTGAAAACATTTTGGTGTAGATATTTGGCTTGGTTTGGCTGGTTTGCTTGCTTTTGGTTATCTCTAAACGTGTTTTAGTCAATGTCTGGTTGGCTTTTGGAACTCTGAAGGCATCTTGGTGTTTGTGTTGTTTGTATTGGTTTTCACTGTCTTTGAAACGTTTTGACTTATTAACCTTTGACTCCTGACACTCCTCCTCAAATGCAGAATTCTGCCCCTTTTTCCATTGTTTTTCTTCTAACCTTGCCAAGCCTTTAGCTTAGGGGTTTTATGATACCTGATGATAAAGACACCAAAGAGAAGAGGCACCTGTTCCATCCCTCCCACCCAAAGGTGTGGGGGTACCAGAGGGACACCCACAATATTCCACAGACTCATAGGGAAGCCCGACAAACATCTCCCATTCCTGGGCCAGAAGGAACTGTATTAGCTCGCCTGGGAAGACACCCATGAGGGATTGGTCCCCCAATGTCTTCAGCCCCCTTGTGTTTGTGTAAATGTGCAGGAGTGAGAGAAGAGGACTTCAGGATAAAAGCTGAGAAAGTCAACCCCAAAAGCAGCACATAAAACTGACCTAAAACATGGATTCCCTACATGAAGTCCCAGCATAGACAGGGGACTTCAGAAGAAAGAAAGAACACACACACACTCACGCATACAATAAGATTTGCAAAAAGGAGGAGGAGATAGACTGCCATCAGGTACTCTAGCTGGCTTTATGTGTATTAACATAAAAACCACAGCTCTCTTCTTAAAGGGAATAAGAGAGAGTTTATTCTGGAGCCACTTGAGCAGCCATGGCCTGGGAACACAGATTTAGGTCACCCCAAATTCCATGTTCTAATGTAGAGGCAGTTTCATGGTTTGTTGTAGTTTTACAGAAACTTTAAAGAAAGTCATAAACCAAGGCAAGTTTAAATACATTGGTGTACACCAGAGAGGTGGGTACAGTGAGATGGAGGGAGCTATTTTATAGGTACAGGGTGCTGCTATATGATGACATTCTGAGCTCTTGGGTTGGTGGAAGCTAGTATTCTGCTAAGTTAACTGATAAAATTGGTAATTCATTATATATATAAAAAGGAGCTCTTAAAAGATACATATGTGCTAAATGAGATGCTAAAACAGAAAATTAAAAGTCTTTTTAGAGCTGCTATTGAAACTCAGGCTAAATTCTTAAGTTACTGCCACTCACCTTTCTCTGACTTTGCTCATCCTAGAGTTTTCCTTGAGCAGCTTTTTGTGCTCACAGTGAAGTGTCTTTATCATACAAACCAGTCCCCTAATTCCTTCCAGCCTCAAAGTCCAGAATCTCTGTTTGGCCCACACTGAGGTTCCTATAGATCAGGGGAACTCCTCAGGCTGTTAAATCAAATGAAGGTATGTCTGCAGACCCTCAAGGATATTCCTGGGGATTTATGCTGAGACCCATCTTCAAGCTTCTTGGTGAGTGTCCCTGTGTTATTTGACAGGTCAGTCCTGTTAGATGTGGGTTCTGCATTCCTTCGCTTCTGCTTTTCTAACAAACCCATGAAATATTTGAGAGCCACTAACACCAAAACCAGATACTTTCTAGACACATCTCATCTGCTCCTGGGTCATGTGTAGTAACGCATGGCTTTTCTGAGGAGCAGCTGCGTAAACTGATCTCCACCTCCTCCAGTTGTATGAAGATCAGACTGTTGAAAGAATGGGTCCTAAGGATGGTGGAGTTCCCCGGGAATCTCATTCTGGGAAAAGGAAGGGATACAGACGGAGGGGCAAGTTGTGTCTCTGAAAGAGATTTTAAACAATTCTAGCAGCTGGTCAGACCACCTCACGGATGAGACTAAAACCCAGATAATGATGGGGTACGATGGGTGTAATCACCCAGACCAGGGCTGCTGGGATATGCCTGTCTCCGGACCAGGGCTGCTGGGATGTGCCTGTCTTTGGCCCTCTATTTAAACTTTTTCTTACTTCAGGACCCTAAACGTGGACCTGAGAGGTTTGCTCTGTCTTTGTCAGCCCTTCCCAATGTGAGCACCTTGAATAAATCTTTTTTTCTGCTTTCTACTTTTAATGTGGCTCATCTGATGGGCTTGTTGTGGAAGGGTGGTCAGACCTGCTTGGCACAAGTTGTGATCTCCAAGTTACCTGCTAGAAATCAGTCTAGGACACACCCAAAAAGAAATTCACTCTCCCCCTCAGCTAGAGAGAGAAAGAGAGAGGGTTTACCTTAAGTCTGTAGGACAGACATCATCTTTGACCCTCTGTTGCTAAGCCTTTCTCACATCTTAAAGAAATAGGATAAACATTCTGTTTTTTTCTAAAGTGGGTGCACCTAATTTCACGTGATTGTGTCATGTGTCTATGATAATTGTTTTTATATCTTTTTGGTTGTTTTCATATATTGTTTGTGTCAAAGATTTTTTTTAACACACTGTGGCTACCTACCTCAGTTTTTCTCTTTAAAATTAATTTTTGTTATGTGCTAAAATTATTTTTTGGTATGCCCAACTAAATTGCATGTGCAATTATGATCATATATTAAGATCTGATAAATACATACTACTTATACATTTAAATACCTACTTAAATGATCTTTGGGAATGTTAAATGCTTCATATAAACCTTTATTATTATATATATATATATTTTGACAAGGATTTCCTTCCAAAACAGATCTTCATTTATATAATGGGAACATAAATTCAAATGATTTTTTTTCAAAATACTCTTTGTGTGTGTGTGTGTGTGTGTGTGTGTGTGTGTGTGTGTGTGTGTGTGTGTGTTATGAGTACTCTGTCTGCATGTATGCCTACATGCCAGAAGAGGGCATCAGATCCCACTATAGATGGCTGGGAACCACCATATAGTTGTTGGAAATTGAACTTAGGACCTCTGGAAGAGCAGCTAGTGTTCCTAACCACTGAGCCATCTCTCCAGCTTCCTCAAAATGTTCTTAATGTAAAACTTAAATGTAAGGTTTTTATTATGGTTGGACTACCTATAAATTAATAGAGATATGTGTTTACTGAAGATCTCTATGCCTTTTCCTTTTCATAATGAAGATTATAGAAAATAAAATCCCAACACAATTATGCTGAAAATCCTGGTTTACTGAAATCTATCTTATGTATGATTACAACTATAAACGGTCTGTATTGGGTTATGTTTTATTTTTACATAATGTACTTATTGCCAGATTGACTTATAAGTCAGTGTTCCTGTAAACTAACTTGGCTTGACTTCATTTTGGCTCACAGTAAACTAAAATTAAAATAAATAAATATGGTAAGAGACATAAAGTATATTTAATCAGTGTGACACATGGACAAAACAAATAGAGATGACTAATAGTCCTAGATCTTTCCATGGGACAATCAACAAGAGTTTTTCAATTTAAAAAATTTGAAACTGCTTTTATTGACAAGATATGCATAACCCTACAATTCCGGTCAAGACATTCTCTTCTTGATCTGTGTTCCAGTTCTGGGTCAGCAGCGTGGTCCGCATTGCTTGAGGGTGTAAGTTAGCTTGAAGAGGTGACTGCTCCTACTACAAGATGTGTTCTTCCTACTGACAGTCGCCCTCCCTTGAGACTCTGAACTATTTATTCCACAGGTTGAGAGGATGGCTCGTGTCTGTATGTTCAGATATGCTGCATACGTATATATGTATAAATACACACACACATTATAAGGATTTTAAGGATATCTTTGACCACTACTGCCTCTTTAAAAACAAATAAATAAAAAATGGAGTTCTCAAGACCCTTACTTTAGCCAAGCCTAGGTAAGAGAAAACTCCAAGTATTTTTAAATTGTCATTTTGAAAACCTACTTTGAGGCTTATGTAAGACATCTTAGAATTTACATATCATCTTAATATGTTACACCATAGTGATATATGTATTTTTAAAAGTAGTCACCTCTATTTTTATATTGTTTTATAATAATAATAATAAATGTCAAACATTTTTATCCTACTTTTGATGCTTCAGAAACATTAATAAAAGGTAAACACTTTTTCTAACAAAAATCCATTTCAAGCTATATGTTATAACTTAAATCTTTAGCAAGTAACTAATTTAAATTTGATTAAGAAAACAAGAACTGTTATGTACTTTACCTATGTTTATAATTATTGGATAGCTAAGACACCATATGTTTTGTTTCAGATACAGCCTCCTGAGTTTTCATTTAAAATTATCTCATTAAAATTGTTTTCTAAATTTTGTAATAATAATGTGATTAAAAAGCATGTTATAAACAGTTATGTAAAAATAAATATGAGTGTAACTAAGTTAAAAATAGTATAAAGGCTATAAAATTCTTGAAGGTTAATTCAATACCCTGAGATAAAATTAATGCCTGTTTTTCTTTTTTTTTTCAGCATTTTTTTCCTTTTTTTTTTTGTTTTGTTTTTTTGAGACAGGGTTTCTCTGTGTAACAGCCCTGGCTGTCCTGGAACTTGCTTTGTAAACCAGGCTGGCCTCAAACTCACAGAAATCCACCTGCCTCTACATCCTAAGTGCTGGGATTAAAGGCACTCGCCACCACCACCTGGGTTTTTTTTTTTTTTAAAATTATTTACTTATTTTTATTTAATGTGCACTGGGTGTTTTGCCTGCATGTATGTCTATGTGAAGGTGTCAGATCTTGGAGTTACAGACAGTTGTGAGCTGCCATGTGGGTGCTGGGAATTGAACCCAGGTCCTCTGGAAGAATAGTCTTAACCACTGAGCCATCTCTCCAGCTCGCCTGTTTTTCTATAATAATCTTTTCTTAAATATTGAATTGTTCTTAGTCTCCTTCTACCAAATGAACATTTAAGAGCTGTAATTAAATATGTTTTCTTATTGGACAAAGCCTTTGCTTTTTGAATAGTCAGTCTTTGCCTTAAATATATAAGAAATTCTGTTTAGAGAGCAATGCCTCCTTAGAATCGTCCTATTGAGTCATATAGTGATTGTAACACTTGTTCTAACAGACGGATGTTTAAATCTGTTTATAAAATCTGGTCTTTTAGATAAACTAGTAACACATAGTATTATAAAAGACTTTTAGCTATGCTAACTAAAGTTTAAATTAGTTAGAGATTTCTTCTAAGTATTAAAAACCAGATGATTTGGTCAACTAAAAGGAAAAAAGGACATCCCATCAAAGACTCCTTTCTGATTTAAAGATGAGGACTGTGCCAGATACTTGCAACTCACTCCTAGGAGGGCTGCAAACATTCCCACATCTGAGAGCTTCTTCATGTAAACTTCGAAAATGTTGGATGTTATCTTCATCCACTGACAGCAGTTTTCTCACCTTTTATCTCTCTCTCTCTCTCTCTCTCTCTCTCTCTCTCTCTCTCTCTCTCTTTTTTTTGTTTTTTTTTTTTTTTTTGTTTTTTGAGACAGGGTTTCACTGTGAACAGCTCTGGCTGTCCTGGAACTCACTCTGTAGACCAGGCTGGACTTGAACTCAGAGATCCACCTGTCCTGCTTCCCAAGTGCTGGGATTAAAGGCATGTACCACCACCACCCGGCAACCTTTTATATTTCTTAAATATTTTTGTAATTAGATTTTAAAAATTGTTTATGACATCTAATATTACACCTAGTATGTTTGAAATTGATAAAATACTAGTCTTGGTTTTAATGAGGGTACAAATGAAAATATCATGGTCTTTCATTTGACCATACCTTTTTGTTATGACTGTTTGGTTGCACTAAACCTTAAATGAAACTAATGTTCGAAAGATTCAAATGTTTTCATTGTCTGTATATGTCAGCATATTTGGGTAAAGCAAAAAAAAAAAATCTAGGTTTTAAGTTAAACTTTAGCTCCGTTTACTCTGCTAGAGATACCTAAAGATTTCAGTTAGTTCTTCTTATCCAAATTATACAAAAGACATCAATGTCTAATAACAACATTCATGATGTTTTATACCTTAAGTACTAAGTTCTTTGCTCTTAATTAGTATTTAAAATGTTCTATAATGTAATTAGCCTTGCTTTAAAAATTAAACAATATTTGTATTTAATAATAAAAAAATACTATAGTAGTGAGTTCTTTAAAAGTCTCATTTCTAACCATTTAAATATAAGTAAGATAGTTCATAGATTACAAGTAACTATAAATATAGGGAGACCTATGTAGTCAATCTCACTAAAAATATATAAATTTTAGTTATTTTAGATGTTTGATTCATCTGTAAACTTCACTCCATTGGGCCAAACTATGTTCTTGATTACTTAATTTCAGGTATAATAATCTGTCACATATGTCATGTCAGATGCAGAGGGTATAGAAATAATTCAGATCCAAACCACAATGGCTAATAGTTTTGATATAATCCAAGGGTTTCTTTCTTAATGGTCTTTACCAGCTATTTCTCTCTGCCAAAGACTGCTGTCTTGCCCGCTACTCAGTCTCATTAGCATCAGATCCTAGGAATGAGCCTTCCTAACTATGAGGGACCATAATGTTTAATAAATAATATGTGACCTTGCATGCACAAAGTACATTGTCTAACAAGCACAAGTGTGAACAAAATCTCCCCAAGAAGCTGTGTCTGCAAAGATCGACTGATTAGAATGTCAGTGCTGTGGAGAGATGGGAATGATGCAGGTGCAAAGGCTAGCTACCTTAGCTTGGGCTAGTTCTAGCCCTCCAGAACAGCCATTCCTTGCCCACCTCTGTGTCAGAACTAAGTCTGTGACTAATAGATTAAAATCTTTTGGAACCAATTAATTTAGTAGACTACTAGCTTCCACAAACCAAAAGGTAAGAATGTCATCTGACAGCATCTTGGGCTTGTGGAAAGCTTCCCCATCTTGCTCCACCGGTCTCTCTGATGTCTCCATGGGTTTGTTAGAAAAGCAGAAGCGAAGGAATGCAGAACCCACATCTAACAGGACTGACCTGTCAAATAACACAGGGACACTCACCAAGAAGCTTGAAGATGGGTCTCAGCATAAATCCCCAGGAATATCCTTGAGGGTCTGCAGACATACCTTCATTTGATTTAACAGCCTGAGGAGTTCCCCTGATCTATAGGAACCTCAGTGTGGGCCAAACAGAGATTCTGGGCTTTGAGGCTGGAAGGAATTTGGGGACTGGTTTGTATGATAAAGACACTTCACTGTGAGCACAAAAAGCTGCTCAAGGAAAACTCTAGGATGAGCAAAGTCAGAGAAAGGTGAGT
>CABHPR010156422.1:22538-38350 GCA_902168415.1 Peromyscus melanophrys | reverse complement strand
GCAGTTGCCCCGGCCAGGCCCTATGGTTACATTTGCTCTCCTCTATTATTCAATGCCCCGTCAGCACCATTGGCATCCACAATGTGTGCCTTAAACCTGTGTCCACGCCGACACACTTCCCAAAAGGTAATACAGAAACTGAAACCCAAACACAGACCACATACTGTTTCACAGAGCAGAGTCACATCGAAATCCTTACATAAAATGTCATGGTGTGCAGGTAACCTATGTATGCCCTCCCGGGTACTTACAGTCATTGTTCGATTGCTTGTGTCCGGTCCTGTGGAAATGCTATGTAAAAATCATTTCTCCGTTGTTTAGGAACTAATCACAATGGGGGGATCTGTACATGTTCCATACATGGGGGGGGGGGGGTGTCTCTGAGGCAACCACGGTCAGCAGAGTAACAATTCACTGGAGTCAAGAAGGTAGTTCGGTTCAACACAACTCAGTAGCCAGTGTTAGTTCAAACCAAGTAGTTTGTTTTAGACATTTTTACAGAACAATGTGGTGAAAACTTTCTTGGTGATAATTAACTCAATCCTGTGTACACAATAAAACTTAAAACTGTAAAGTACATGTGATATCTTTCATAAAGATGGGCTCTATAGATTGACTATGTGGGACCCTTTCTATAAAGGTAGGTTCTATAGATAAAGGTATAGGGGAGGATCCATTGTGGTCTTGGCTCCACAGATAGCAGAAAGATCACCAGGCTATTAACCATGTCCACTCCCAGCCTTCCGGGTAGAAAACGGGTTATATACATCCCTCTCTTTGAAGGGACAACCCTATGTGTTTAACATTCCTGGTTCCCCTGGTGCTTATCAGTGAAAAGAAGCACCTCCATACCTCCCACACATACCAATGCAATTTGTTTGAAAATATTTCCCACCTGAGATTTGTTGAATTGGCAAATGCAGAAACTAGATATCAAGGGGCAGAGTGGGGGTGGGGTCCCGAAGACTGTTTTTACCCACCTAATACAGAGTAGCAACATAGATGTTAGTCATTTTTGTTTGCTTCTACTTGATAGCTTAGTTGCTTTTCTATTGCTGTGATAAAACTCCATGACCAAGGCAACTTATGAAAGAAAGTGTTTAATTTGGGCTCATGGTCACGGAAGGTTAGAGTCTGTGACCATCATGTTGGGGAGCATGGCGGCAGGCAGGCCTGCATGGTAATAAAGCTCACATCAAGATCCACAGGCACTAGGCAGAGGAAGAGAAAAGAAAGAGGAAGAGACTGGGGGTGGTGCAGGCCTTTGAAACCTTAAAACCCACCCCCAGTGACAAGCCTCCCTCAAAGGGGCTACACTTCCTAATCATTCCCACACTGTCCCACCATGAGGGAACCACTAATTCAAATATATGAGCCTATGGAGGCCATTCTCATTCAAACCATTACACTTAATTTGAATAATTTGCGGTGTTTTCCTTTAAGGATAAGTAAAAGAGAAGACAGTAGTATGTTGGCATTTCTATTCTCCACCTAGAAAGTATTCACTAACAAATGTCATCCGTAGTCATGCTCTTCCTCCATGGCAGGCACTCTACAGCAGGACTTTTTGAACTTTATTCCATCATGACCTCTATTTGCCTGAGAAATTTTTAGACAACCCTAGGTAAATGTAGGTATGCAAAATCGCTACACAAATCAAGCATTTACTGATAATACTAAGGAATAATTTTATCGTTTATTAAAGAAAGTATATTTGCATATTAGTGAGATGGACTTAATGATTATATTCGAAGGCTTATCTCAGAGCTTGACATGTAGCGGCTGATAAAGTAATGCATAGCATGTACCCAGCTGGGGTGGGTCCTCAGTGCCATGTACACCAAGTGCGGGGTGCAAGTCTATCATCTCAACACTCTGTACACAGAGGCAGGAAGAGCAGAAGTTAAAAGTTCCAAGACAGCCTGGAATACATGAGACCTCGTCTAAAAAAATAATAATAATAAAAACTGTTGCAGACTTGATGCTGCAGAATGTATAGCATCTTTAATCTTTTGCTATTAATTTGATTTTGTGATCAATGCTGAGAATGTCACTTCTCATAAATATGTAGTACAGAGAGCAGGAGTATGTTTATGACAATTTCAGAAATGGTTGGAAATTCTGAAATCCTAGACCAAATTCTTTTAATGATTTCTTTTAACCGAAACTCATCATGAACTCAAACAGCAACATGTAAGATCCAACATTCCAACGCATTACAGCGCAAAGAGGTGCTGCTTGGTACTTACATGCTGAAGAATGATGATGATGATGATGAAATACAGTCTTTGTTTTATTTGATTAATGCGGGAAAATTTGCAATTCAAACATTCAATAACGTTGACCCTTAGATCAGGTATGCTGAGCAGCATCTGTTGGCACTGTTTGCTTTGATGGCTCACAGTGCAAAGCACACAAAGTATGTTCAGAACCCAGGCTGCAGTGAGGTCACATAGTGGGACCCAGGAGAGTGCTACCCGGGACCACCTCAGATTCATTACATGTTTGGTTTTGAATTGATAATCAGCAATTACAAGTTCAGAAACCTTTTATATTGCCAAAGATCTACAAGACCTCAACGTTCAGTCACATGGCCATATATAAGGAAGCCAATAGACTTGCACTCAAGATTAATCCATGAAGAAGGCTCACTTCAGAGTTGTTTGTAATAGTTATTCCAGGAATACAGAGGCCTATCAGCAGCAAGAAATTTATTAAGCAAATTATTAGAATATAATCATTAAGTATGGCCATTCCATACTTACTAATACGTACAATGATTATAATAAATAGTTAAAAGTTAAATGCAAGTTTCTGAGTGATAATCATATTATGAGGAAATTCTTATAACTACATAGCTAAGTGTTGATGGAAAAAATCCTTTGATGCTATGGACCAGTGTTTTAATAGTAACGGTCTGATTGAGATGCATGCGGATAACTTAAATTGTTTCCACTAGACATCTGTATTTTCTAGTACTTTACAATGGACTTTGGTTCCTTTGTTTTTACTTTTCTTATTAATTAGGAAAAAACAATATAAGGAGACAGACTGTTGGCCAAGCCTGTAATTCTAGCACTTGGTAGGTGGAGGCAGGAATATCAATTCAAGGTCATCCTAGGCTACAAAGTGATTTCAAGGCAAGCCTGGGCGACAGGAAATCACGGTCCAAAAGTTCAAGTATACATATTTTAATTTTTTATACTGGTTTTAATGTATGCATTTTTGTATGTCAAATATATTGAAATGTTATATTTAATGTATTAATATAATATATACCATATATATATATATATATATTAAAACCAGCATAAAGAATTGAAAACCAGAATGGCTGAACCATGACCAATAATGAGCAACAGGGGCTTGGAATAGAGGACCAAGATCAAAAGTGCAAGGGTGACAACTGTCATGCAAGTATGTATTGCATCAGCATTTCCTCCAACATCCCAGGAAATGATCTAACCACAAAAATGACAGCCATTTTTCTTAGCACATATCAAGAGACCTTGAAAAGTAACGCTAGAGCCGATATCCTCACATTTTTATTCTCATGTAAATAAACGGCGGCAATGCAACCTTTTTCCCTTTGCCTGTGTTGCCTGAGCAACAAAATCTGAAGTAGCATTTCATCGAGGTGATTATTAGCTGTTTTTCCACCCAACGTCCCACGATTATCTACAGCATGGCCTCACCCGCCTTTGCTCAGAGCCAGGCCAGCCCCGTGTGCTTCAAAAGCAAGCTGGGGACTTGAAAGCAGAGAAAGTGTGGACCTCCCTCAAAGAGAGGACTGAGGCCCGAAACCTCCAAGCAGCACTGATGTCCCCACAGGGTATTTTCATATGGACTTGCACTAGTTCTTGGCAAAAATAAAATAATGACACAATCACACTCAAATAACTTACTTATGACATCTTTTACCTTAGTTTAATGGATTTGTGCCCCAAGATTACTGTAACAAATAATCACAATTTGGGGGGGGTTTCTTTCAGCTCTGAAAGGTAAACCCTTCCTTGACACTTTCAGTCTCCTGTAGTTTACGATGTTTCTTGATTTCAGGAGACATCACTCCAGCTGAGTTTCCAGCTTCACATGGCCTGGGCGTCTCTGCCTCTCTCCACCTTTATCTCACTGGGTGATCAGAAACCACCTAAAGTCCAAAATGAACACATTAAAAAGACAGGATTTCTGCGACAGGAGGATGGCAAGTTTGGGCCAAGTCTAGACTATATTAGTACAACCCTGTCTCAAATGAAGGAAGAAAAGGAGTGAAGGAAAGATGGAGGGGGTGAGAAGAGAGAAACACACACCAAGAGGGCAAAACATAATTTCAAAATAAAGTCATGTTCATAGGACTGGGGGTTAAGGCTTGCATATCTTTCTTGGGGTTCTACCTGAAGCCACTATAGTGCAGACATGGGTTTCTTCTTAGGCTGGATGCTAATCTTAATCACAGCTGACGTTTACTTAGAATTGCTTCAGCCATCATGCTAAGTAAGCCTTTATAAGCACCGTCTCAATACAGACACAAAGTCTTCCACTCAGTGCAGCTCCACCTCCCCCTCAACCACCCACATATCCAGTTTCCATTATTTTGTCTTCTGCTAAAGAGAGTAGCATTTCAGAATTCCTGCCCATGGACAAAGCAAGGGCTTTCACAGCGAGGAAGAACTGCTCAGAGACAGTCCCCGGTGCGACCAGTTTGGCCACTTTTCCCAGCTGCCCAGCTAGCCTTACCCTTGCTGGTAATGCTGATGTGATCTGCAGAACTTGGTGCCTGCCTAAGGCCAGGCTCATTTTAAGACACGGTCTTGAAGTTCAGTGATGTGCTTCAACTTTGTCAATTTTTGCAAGTTTTACACAGGTATGCTTTCTTCACACACAGAATCTGAAACTTCTGTTTCTTTCTCTACGATCTGGGATATGTTAAATAAATTAGCCACCCTTCACAAAAGGTTTTAAAATAAAAAGGCAAGAGAAAAGAGTCTCTGCCATTTCCCAGGTTATATCAAGTCAGACTAACAAGCATTCTGGGTTTTTCTTTTCCAACTTTCTTAGAGAAGTTCTTCAAACAGACTACAGAATGGAAAGAATTTAACAATCCTCCAGTTCCCACTGCTTGAACTCTACATCACTGTTCTGCTACAGCTTTATTCTGTAACTATGTATCCATCTATCCTATCTATCCGTGAATCAGCTTTATGTTTCTCTCTGGATACTTCAGCCTGAACATCAGGACACCAGCGCAGATCCTAGACTGTGTGTGTAGACAGATGTGAGGCCCTGTGTGCCCACATGCCAAGGCCAGAGGAGGATATCAAGTGTCCCACTCTGTCAGTCTCTGCCTTATTCTCTCCACAAAAAGGTTTTTCCACTGAACCCGACACTAGGCTTATGGCAAGCAAGCTGAAGAGATCCCCCTGTCTCCGCCCGACCCAGCACTGGGGTCACAGTCATGTGTGGAATTGTGGGTGTTGGGATCAAAATTCCAGTCTTCATGCTGAAGCAGAAAGCCTTTTTTTTTTCACCCACCAAGCCTTCTTTCCAAGCTCTTGGAAGGAGGCAGATATGTGGTGGTATTGTGTTCCCCAAAATATTGTGTACCCTAATAAACTTATCTGGGGTCAGAGAACAGAAAAGACACTAGATACTTAGGATAGGCAGTGGTAGCACACGCTTTTAATCCTAGCATTCCAGAGGCAGAAATCCATCTGTTCAAGGATACAGTCAAGCATGGTGACTCACGCCTTTAATCCCAGAAAGCGAGCCTTTAATCCCAGGGAGTGGTGATAGAAAGCAGAAAGGTATATAAGGCGTGAGGACGAGGAACTAGAAGCATTTGGCTGGTTAAGCATTTGGCTGGTTAAGCTTTTAGGTTTTGAGCAGTACAGTTCAGCTGAGAGCCATTTGGATATGAGGACACAGAGGCTTCCAGTCTGAGGAAACAAGATCAGCTGAGAAGTTGGCCAGGTGAGGTTAGCTGTGGTTTGTCTGTCTCTCTGATTTTCCAGCGTTCACCTCAATAACTGGCCTCAGGTTTGATTTAATTAATAAGACCCTTTTAAGATTCCTGCTACACAGAGAAATGCCTGAAGCGAAGAGAGAGAGAAAGGAGACTAACTGAGCATGGCCACTTTGTTTTCCACTTACTAACTAAACCAGGCCCCTCGCTCACACAGAGGGAAGTAGTTGAAGGTTAGGAGTATGGCAGGAAGAATTGGTCTCCACAAGGAGCCAGGAACAATGGAGAGTGTATTCCTTTGCAACAGTACACTGATGATGTAACAGGTGATCATCTTCCATTGCATCTTCCAACAGATTCGGCCACACCCACCCATTGGATGACTCTAGGGTCTTCGTTTTTCGCAACTGTGCCTGCATCTGTCTCTGTTTCTCTTTGTTAGTTTGGTTTTGGTTTTGGTTTGTTTTGTTGGTTTTTCGAGACAGGGTTTCTCTGTATAACAGCTCTGGCTGTCCTGGAACTCGTTTTGTAGACCAGGCTGGCCTCAAACTCATAGAGATCTGCCTGCCTCTGCCTCCCAAGTGCTGAGATTAAAGGTGTGTGCCGCCACCACCACCACCACCACCACCACCACCACCACCACCACCACCACCTGGCATCTTTCTCTTTGTTTTGATTTGTCAATCACCCTCATTCTCTCCTTCTCCAAAGGGGCATCCTCCAAAGAGGCATATAATAGTTTACATGATTGACCCATATTCCAATAACTTCCTGATCAAAGACCAAAAAAAAGAATTATTATTATTTTGATACAGGGTTTCACTGTGTAGCCTTGGCTATCCTGGAATTCACTCTGTAGACCAGGCTGGCCTCTGTCTCACAGAGATCCGCCTGCCTCTGCCTCCTGAGTGCTGGGATTAAAGGTGTGCACCACCGCCATTTCTAACCCATAGCTAAAAGGAAAAGACTAAACTTGGATCACACTGCTCCTAGGGACCAGTCACTGAAGCTCAAGAGATAGTGATTGGCCTGGTGTAGCTCATGTTCAACTATGTTCAAAGAGCTAAACCTTATTATGGAACGAAGTTAAGGGTCCTGGGCCTCACTAGCTCCTCAAAGTAAATCCAGTGCTATAACTCATTTATACCCATTCCCCTCCCCGAAAAGGCCCAATTTACCCTAAAAATCTGATAGGAAAAAAGTTCATCTTACTGATGTTACACAGAGAAAATAGCTCTAGCAGATAGTTTTTATGTCGTAACACTTTAAAGCAGCGGTTCGCAACCTGTGAGTCATGCACCCTTTGGAGGGTCACATATCAGATACCTGCAAAGCAGATATTTACATTATGATTCATAACAGTAGCAAACTTACAGTTATGAAGTAGCAACAAAATAATTTTATGGTTATGGGGGGTCACCCAACATGAAGAACTGTATTAAAGAGTTCCAGCATTAGGAAGCTTGAGAACCACAGCTTTAAAGGCTGTGATTTTTTATTATTATTATTATTATTATTTTAAAAATATTTTATTTTATGTATATAAGTGACCTGTCTTCATGCACACCAGAAGAGGGCACCAGATCTCATTACAGATGGTTGTGAGCCACCATGTGGGTGCTAGGAATTGAACTCGGGACCTCTGGAAGCGCAGCCAGTGCTCTTAACCCCTGAGCCATCTCTCCAGCCCCTTATTATTATTATTTAAAGATTTGTTTAGGTTTGGAGACATGGCTCAGTGGTTAAGAGCACTAACTGCTCTTCCATAGGTTCAGAGTTCAATTCCCAGCAACCACATGGTGGCTCTCAACCATCTGTAATGAGATCTGGCGCCCTCTTCTGGCATGAATGCATACATGCAGGCAGAACAGTGCATACAAAATAAGTAAATCTTAAAAAAAAAAAATTTGTTTAGATTGAATGACTAGTGAAAAATTATTACTCTCCCAGCAAAGAACATTCATAGTATAGTTTTTTTCTTTACTAAGATCCAGCATGAAAGTTTTTATTCTTAACTTTTGTTGAGCAAAATTAAATTTCTAAGAGTGAATTCAGAAGGCACTTGGTAGGAAAAGGAGAAAAAAAAAAACCTGTTTAACCTTTGTCTCACCTTCTGACGCATGTTTATTTAAACATTCTGCCAATGTTGATATGATCCACCAAGAATGTAAGCCATGTTAGGTACAGTTAGATATAATTTATTTACAAATCTGCAGAACTTGGGCTCCTTTTATAACAAATGTTAAGAAAATAAACAGAGTGTACCAGACCTCAGTCAAACAGTGTCAACCTATAAACTTAAAAACAAAATTGAGACAACTCCAAGCCTTAAGCAATGTTGTTTTTCCAGCTCAAATTTTTGACCAGTCGTCCAATCAGGAGAGATTATATTGAGATGATGCAGCTACAGCCTCTCCTGGATCAAAGTTTCCACCGCTTCTCTAACTTCTGTCTCAAGCATCAATCTGTTACGTCAGAATAAAAACAAAACTCACCAGCACCCTGTTTTCTTTTGTGAGAGCCATGATCTTGGTTTGAAACAGCGTCAGCAGAGCAAAGCATTGTAAGACACTTGTCCTTCTCAGCCCATGGGTTCAAAAATCTCAATTGGCCTGACTTCTTGGAAGTACCAGAATTCAATCCTATAAATAGTTGGGATCTGCGGGACTTTTCAATGTGATTTAAAATTTAATAGGAGCTGGTGTGATAGCACTGTAATCCCAGGACTCAGGGGGCTGAGGCCAGAGAATGGAGAGCTTGAGGCCAACCTGGGCTATTAGCAAAGCATTCTGGGAAACACACATATATGCAAATGGTTCCTCATAAGATCACTTCACACGTTTAGTGTATTTCAGATGTTTCATAAATTCTGTCCTGACCTTCATCCACATGCTCTGGGGGTTAACAAGAGAATGTCAGTCTGTTGCAGCCCATGAATTTTATTCCTGCTTTGCACAGGAATTTGTGCAGTGGGAAATCATCCCAGTCCTGAAGCCTGGGCGGGCTTTCCCCGCCACCAAACTGATCCCTGGATCCCTGGAGGACAAGATAGCGGACAGAGTTGAAACATAACAGGAAAGCTGTTCTTCTAGGTTCCTGGACCAGGAAATAGCTCCTAGCTGCCAAGACTGGAACTCCAGGGCCAGACCCCAATCGTATGGCATCTGAGATTCTGTGTTCAGTGCCACTGCTGCTGGAGGGATAAGGCTTTGAAGGGAAAGAAAAATCATGTCTAAAGTACATCCTTTTGAGCACCAAGCAAACACAGAAACCTTTGTCCCCAGTATATCGTGTGGTGGACAAAGACCTCCAGTCATGATTCTCTTCCCATTTTGGACAAGGAAGCCATTCCTTTAAGAGAAAAATACATGCAAGATAGTAGAAATTAGAACTACTGAGCCAAAACAGAGGGTAATCCAAAATCTCTGTTTTGATTTACAGAGACTAAGGAGGTCTCAGGGAAGGATGTGGCTGCCCTTCAGGATATTTTAAAGCCTGAATGGTAGCAGATGAACCCCAAGTATCTGCAGTTGCCCTTCAATAGAACCACTGGTCCTCATAAGACTAACTCTGCCCCAACACTTCCACCTTGAACCCAGCCAGACACTGAGCTGTGAGTGCTCATCCCTTAGTATGCTCGGAGCTAACGCCCGTTAACGACACTTTCCTTTTTTTTCCGTGAGTGTGTGTGTGTGTGTGTGTGTGTGTGTGTGTGTGTGTGTGTAGGTCAGAGGTCAGCTTGTGGGAGTCAGTTCTCTCCTTTACCGTTGTAGGTCCTGAGTATCAGATTCAGGCCAGGCTTGGTGGCAAGCACCTTTCTCTGCTGAGCCATCTTGCTGACCTTTCTATTGAATACACTGATGACTGCCCTTTCTGATTTCGAACCCACCTTTCCCTTTCTTGATTGGGAGACTCTTACGGGCTTCGGCGGTACTTTGTCACCAACAGTATTTGGGAGACACTTGGTATATTTGCATAAGCACCTCAACCATTCAGGTCACATAGGGGGCATGGCTCAACCTTCCAGATACACACTTGCTTTTTCCTTAATGCTTGTACATTTTAGTTAAGATATAATTACATCATTTCCCCCTTCTCTTCCCCGCCTCCCCCACGCCCCAACCACTACTCAGTTCAAGCCAAACTGAGCCCCGCTACACCTATCTGACAAAGAAGTTTCCATTGTTGTAGTCTGGTTTCTTACGGGGTAGTTCTAGCCTCTTGGTTCTTTTAACTGCCACTCTCAGCTCACTCAAGTGCGGGGTGATAATTTGGACAGGTGAAATACATAACCGGTCCCATTTGCAGACTACAGCGGCTAGAAACCAAATGACTGGAAGCAATCATTTTGTAAGTTTCTCAAAGAGCGAGGGAGGCATGCTGTATTCTGCTTTGGATTTCCACAGGATTCTACTGCGGTGCTTTGATCAGGGTAGACACCTAATCCATATTTAGGAGGAAAAGTAGGCTAATCTACCTATAGGGTCTGCTTCCAATTTTTAAAATATCTGTAATATATATGATGTGCGTGTCGCTGGAGAACACTTTGAGGGAGTAAGTAGTTCTTTTTCAATTGCTTCCTCGCTTTAAAGGCAGCTTGATTGAATTATAAATCACAGACCGTGCGATCTACCCATGTAAAGTGTATAACCGAGCGGCTTCAGTATATTTAGTACTGTGCCATCGCTGTAACCAATTTCAGGGTATTCATCACACTTAAAAGAAACCCTGTCCCTGTTTTTACTCACTCCTTCTCCTCCCCAGTTCCCCCATGGCCCAGGCAAACACTATTTTAGGGTCCTCCGCATTTGCAATTCTGGATGTTCAGAGTATATAGTCTGACTATATTCGGAATATAGTCAGAGTCATGCAAAATGAGGTCTTATGCATCTGAATTCTTTCATTTTTCCATAATATTTTCAAAGTTAATCCGTCTCTGTTTCATATACCACCACTTCGTTCATTTTACTGCCAAATAATATTTCACTGTAGGGATAGAGAGCATTTTCGATTACTCATTCATCCGTTGATGGACATCTGGGTTCTTTTCAGTCTTGGCTATTATGAACGCCACTTCTGGGAATATTTGTTCTTGTGCAGGCACACATTTTCATGTCTCTTGGGTATAAATGCAAGGGTGGAACTGCTGGGTCTTCTGGTAACTTTACATTTAACCTTTGGAGGGTGGGGCTGCCTCTCCTTCCAACTTGGATACAGCATTTTCCAAGCCCTGTCTCCCTCCACTCCCGGTTCCTTTCTCCGAAGCATCAGGTCTTTATTTCCACTTGCCTCAAGGGCAGGATGTGGCTGGCTGAAAGAAGAAACAAAGAAGTGAACCGACTTTCAAGTCCAAGAGCCTTAGGGGACCCGTGAACACTAGCACAACAAAGGGGATTAGAGAGAGAAAGGCCCCCCTCCTCCTCCTCTGCTCCACCCTCATCCACCATACAAACCCAAGTTCCCTCCAGGGCTGGAAAGAGAATAAGAGACAGAGGATGAGACCGGAAAACAGCTGTGTGGCTGTCGGGAGGCAGCTGCTTTAGGAAACTGCTAAGTTGGGAATCCATTCTGTGGACATATGCTCATCCCAACGTGGCAAAAAGAAGCCACTGGTTTGGCCAGCAAAGATGATGCAGAATCAGGGGCACCTGGAGGTCTGACCAAATTGGGTAATTGGTATATCCATGTGTGTGGGTCAAATAGACTATGACACAGAAGGCTAGGTTGACAGCTATAGGGACAACTCAGTGACAGCTACAGAGAAGGCCCTGGGAGATCTGCCACTTGGTTCCATGGAACTACACTGCCTTTTGTAATTTAGACTTAACTGGAGAAGGTAGAGCCGCTGTGTTAACTCTAATCTGACTACAATCAATGATCTGCCAGTCTACTAAATGATACGTTTACATTTAAAACTGTCTTCTGGAGCTGGGGCGGGGGAGGGGGTAACTCAGTGGGTACCGTGCTTGCTGCTGAAGCGTGAGGACCTGAGTTCAGAACCCAGCCCCCAGCCTCAGCAGACACTGACAGTGCCTATGCCCACCCGTGGATCCCAGGGGCTCACTGGCCAGCCAATCCAGCTGAAAGGACAAGCTTCATGTTCAGTGAAAGACCTGTTTCAAAAAGATGGGGGCTGGAGAGATGGTTCTTCTGTGGTTTTAAGATCACTTTCAGCTCTTGCAGAGGATCAAGGTCCAGTTCTCAGCACCCATATTGGGCAGTTCACAATTGCCTGTAACTCTAGTTCTGGGAGATCTAACTCCCTATTCTGGCATGCAAGGGCACCTGCACACAGATGATGCACACACACACATAAAGTAAAATAAAAACATAATTTTTTTTTTAAATTTTTTGAGACAGGGTTTCTCTGTAGCTTTGGAGCCTATCCTGGAACTTGCTCTGTAGACTAGGCTGGCCTTGAACTCACAGAGAGCCACCTCTCAAGTGCTGGGATTAAAAGTGTGCACCGCCGCCGCCACCACCACCACCACCTGGCAAATAAATAAATCTTTAAATAAATAAATAAAGCTAAGATGATGTAGTAGTTTGAATGTAATTTCCCCCATAATCTTAAAAGGAATGGCACTATTAGGAGGAGTGGCCTTGTTGGAGGAAGTGTGTCACTGTGAGGGAGGGTTTTGAGGTTTCCTATGCTCAAGATACTGCCCAGTGTGTCAGTTGACTTCCTGTTGTCTGCAAGATGTAGGACTCTCAGCTACCTCTCCAGTACCATGTCTACCTGCACACCATCCATGCTCCCCACCATGATGATAATGGACTGAACCTTTGAATTGTAAGCCACCACTTCAATTAAATGTTTTCCTTTATAAGAGCTGCTGTGGTTATGGTGTCTTTTCACAGCAATCAAAACCTTAACTAAGACAGATGAAGAGCAGTAGAGGAAGATACCCAATCAACTTCTGTCCTACACACACTTACAAAAATATATAATTGCCGGGTAGTGTTGGTGCACGTCTTTAATTCTAGCACTTGGGAGGCAGGGGCAGGTGGATCTCAGTGAGTTTGAGGCCAGCCTGGTCTACAAAGTGAGATCCAGGACAGCCAGGACTGTTACACAGAGAAATCCTGTCTTGAAAAAAACAAAACAACAAAAGTGTGTAGATGTAACAGTCTTATTAAATAAGAAACACAGAGCCAAATGCAGAGTTAAAAGCCCAAGAGGTCAGAGCAGTAGCTAAGAGCTGATACTAAAAACCCTTTCTTACCCTTCACTGCCGCTGCCATTCTTCCCCTCAGAAAGAGGCCTACTTCCTGTGTGTCTGTCTTTTTATTGACTTTCTGTTCTGCCTTCTCGTTGGTTGTAAACCCAACCACATGACCTCCTTGTCACTGCCTGTCTACACAGACCTCTAGGTCTCTATGGTTGGTATTGAGATTAAAGGTGTGTGTCTCCATGCTGACTGTATCCTTGAACACACAGAGATCTGCGTGTCATGTGATTGGGATTAAAGGTGTGTGCCACCACCACCCAGCTTCTGCTATGGCTTGCTATTAGCTCTGACCCCCAGGCAACTTTATTTATTAACATACAAATAAAATCACATTTCAGTACAAATGAAATATCACCATAAAAGTGTGTGTGTGTGTGTGTGTGTGTGTGTGTGTAGTTGTGTTCTGGAAAAATGAAGCAAGTCATATATTTGAGGTATGCACAGAGATCATTAGCTACCATATAAGAATTTTAAAGACTATAGAGAAATTGAATATCTAGTAAATCTGTCAAAAGGCACACCCCTTGATTTAAAAAACCAAAAGCACCTCATGTGCAGCCACTACAAGGGAAAGCAATTATGTTAGAATGGTCAGTGGGAACTGCCACTGTGGAGGATTACCACACTTGGTAAAACTGAACAGATGTGTCCTATTGAGATAAGGCTGATGGAGGGCAAGTGGTAACTTCAAGGTGGCTAGAGCTGCATCATAGCAAGGACCCTACAAACTACTAGGACCCACATGGCCAACCAAGATGACCACCAACTATCTTTTGCTCCTTCACATCATTAGCTTTGCAAAATTGCCTGCATCCATCACACATCGGATGCATCACACATCCAGGTAAAGCCCACAGAAGTACAGGAGCATCCCTATACTTCCTCTCTTCATTAAATTTTACCCTTAAACCAGGTATCCCAAATCCCACAATGTCACCCTCGTCAGAAACCCCATCTCTGCTCCAGACTAACTCCTCCTGAAACTCTTTTCTGCAGCAGAAGTGAAGAAGCCAGCTGCTCCCTAGCAGAGGTCTCTGAGAACTCCTCTGGCTGCATCACCAGCAACACTGAGTTACAGCTTTCACTGATGAAGACATTACAAGCCAACATTTGCCATCTTGGATATCCTGGAGAACTTTTGCGTGGGTGTGTCACGAAGGTAAGATTTTGTCATGTCCTTTATGTTAGATGCTGGGAAAAACATGCCTACACGTAATCTTAAAGTCCATCAGTGGGGACATAGATTAATAAATCGCACCCTGTGAATTCAAAGGCTACTGCACTATACAGCTTACCTCTCCAAATGGTTCCTGGCCAGCACTGTTAGCATCATTTGAGAACTTCAGCCTTACCAAACCAGAGCCAGTGCTTCAACACCACCCCTGGTGGAGAGCGTGCCCCACCTAGCTGATGCTCTGTGGGCTTGAATGAGTGAAGGGAGAGTACTTTGTCTCAACCTAAGTAAGGTTTTAAAACATGAAGAGGGGCCAGGTGGTGGTGGCACATGCCTTTAATCCCAGCACTCCGGAGGCAGAGGCAGGCGGATCTCTGTGAGTTCGAGGCCAGCCTGGTCTACAGAGCGAATTCCAGGACAGGAACCAAAACTACACAGAGAAAATCCTGTCTCAATCAAACAAACAATAAACAAAAACACGAAGAGGGAAAAAAAATACAAGCTGTCAAAGGTTGGCACGGAGGTGTGTCATTTATAGAAAATTTGAGAATATGCACAAAAATGCTCCCCGGGCCCTCCCTCGATATTTATGGCATACAGTCACTACTTCCTTCGAAGCAACCACAACCATCCCAGCCCATTGTGAGAAGTTATGTCATCCCCTCCATAACTAGCTAACTCAGCAAAAACAGAAGAAGTGGGACAAAGCAACAAGAACTCCACAGAGGCCTTGTTAATGGATGTGCCACTGTGTCCTCTGATGAGGATGCTCAGGTGTTCTTCCTGTAAGTACTGAGTGGCTCTCGGTACTCTCTATGGACAGCTGGGAAGCTGGGAACACAGGGCTTAAGGAAGAATCGTATGTTTCCTCCACTGCCAGGCCTAGAGGCCTAACTGCAGGGAAAGGGGAGGAGGCCCAGAGAGAGTGAGAGGTGTCAAAGGTAGATTAACAAGTGAGATTTTGTTTGTTTGTTTGTTTGTTTGTTTGTTTGTTTGTTTGTTTGTTTTTCGAGACAGGGTTTCTCCGTGTAGCCCTGGCTGTCCTGGATCTCATGGTATAGACCAGGCTGGCCTCGAACTCACAGAGATCCGCCTGGCTCTGCCTCCTGAGTGCTGGGATTAAAGGCGTCTACCACCACACCCGGCTTAACAAGTGAGATTTTAAAGTCTGTTAGTCCTTATAAGATTTGAGATCCCTTTTTACAGTGTTGCCCCTGGTTCATTATCCACGCCCGCACATTTTCTTCTGAAAAATGAGGAGGGAGAAACTGCCTGCCACAGCCAGGTGATCTCTAGCAGAGGCCTCAGTGTTATGTGTAGCTAGAGTTTTCCTACCGGGCCCACAGTCAGGACAAATCTCTGTCACCCGCCAGTCCCACAGCCGCTCAGACCCAACCAAGTAAACACAGAGACTTATATTGCTTACAAACTGTATGGCCGTGTC
>CABHPR010156422.1:11479-22138 GCA_902168415.1 Peromyscus melanophrys | reverse complement strand
CTGCACATGCACATATGGGTTTTCATAGCTATGCCACATATGTGCATTATAGTGGTATTCTATTTGTACTGAAATGTGATTTTATTTGTATGTTAATAAATAAAGTTGCCTAGGGGTCAGAGCTATCAGCAAGCCATAGCGAAAGCCAGGGCGGTGGTGGTGCACGCCTTTAATCCTAGCACTCGGCAGGCAAAACTAGGTAGGTCTCTGTGTGTTCAAGGATACAGCCAGCAGTGGAGACACACGCCCTTAATCTCAATACCAACCATAGAAGACTTGGAGGTCTGTACAGAGAGGTAGTTACGAGGCAGTCACGTAGTTGGGTTTACAACCAATGAGAAGGAAGAACGAGAACTTTTATTTAAAGACGAACGGACAGGAAGTAGCCCCCTTTTCGGAGAGGTCTCTTGGTGGGAGAGGCTAGCTGGCGGAAAGCGGGTAAGACTCTTAGCTCTGACCTCTTTGGCTTTCATCTTTACATTGGCTCTGTGTCTCTTATTTAATAAGGCAGTTGGTTACATCTACAGTTATGACTTTGACCTTCTAGTCCCCACAGACACTTCTTTCGCTGCCTTGTGAAAAGTGCTTTGCTGGAATGCTCTGGAATTCCTCATCTCATCAACTGCGGATTTCTCCTCGGTACAAAGTCCCTTCCCTTCAGCCTTGACGCGGCTTTGTTTCTGAGACAATGGCGTGTCTCTTCAACTCTTGGTGACATGCCTGTTTCAACTTTCTCGGTGGACTGATCCCTGAGGTGGGAAACTTAGTTTGCATCTGGGGAGGTGCTCGCTCAGAAGATAAAGAATGTTCTTCATCAAATATTGCACATCTATAGCGATACATGGGTCCCGAGGCTGCTACTCAGAGCCTAAGGATGGAAGGAAAGAGAGGCAAGTCCAGGTGAGGCCATAAGCATTCTCTGTGCTTAAAAGGGGTCCTAGTGTGGTTTCTGCTGCTGTGACAAATGGCATGACCAAAACGCAAGTTGGGGATGAAAGGGTTAATTCTACCTTATTGCTTAGAGACCATCCAAAGAATGCCAAGGCTGTGACTCAAAACAGGAACCTGAAGGCAGGAGCCCAAGCAGGGACCACTGGGGAATGCTGCTTGCAGGCTCACTCTCTCGCTCCCCCTGGCTTACTCAGCTGCCTTTCTTCCTCAGTCTGGATCCACCTTCCCAGGAACGGCACTACCCAGTGGGCCTGGCCCTCCTCCATCAACCTGTCAGTCAAGAAAATGGCCCCAGAGACATGCCCACAGGCCAGTCTGATGGAGGCAATTAATTCCTCAACTGAGGTTCCCTCTTCCCAAGTACGTCTAGGTTTGTGTCAAGTAGACAAAACCCACCACCACCAGCACACGAGGCTCCTGGAACTATGGAATACTGTAATAGGCCCCGACCTTAGTGTGGGAGTCCGGCTCCCACCTTTGGAAGGGTTCTTAGGTGGAGGAGAGAGGGATAAGAAAATATCAGAAAGAAAGAAAGACCTAGCTGACAAGAAGAAAGACAGAGACACAGGATAGCTCCTGGAGGGCCTGGGTCAATACCCAACAGCCACTTTGTTTATTGAAAAGGGCTTTTTATAATATGCCAAGGGGAGGGGCAAAAGACCTCCCCCTTGCAAGATCAAAGCAGACCGTTCAGCCAAGTGTAGACCCTTCCAAACACCTGGTAAACACACCCATGGCCAAATCATCTCCTTGTGCAGCCCTGCTGGGTAAA
The DNA here is from genome assembly GCA_902168415.1 of Peromyscus melanophrys. NCBI lineage: Eukaryota > Metazoa > Chordata > Mammalia > Rodentia > Cricetidae > Peromyscus > Peromyscus melanophrys. The sequence continues at coordinate 20,415 of CABHPR010156422.1, read as the reverse complement.
GCAAGCTCAGATTCTCTGACCCTGAGTAAGTTCTCACTAGGAAGCCTCTGCGGGCTCCCACACCTTAGCAAAGTCGACACCATGGTGGAGGCACCATTCTGAGCTCAGAATCCAGCAAGTGAGCCCCAGCACCTGGAAAACAGGAACAAAGACCTAATCCATCAAAGACCTGGACCGTAGTTCCAGGATCCAGGAAAGGCCATAAATGTACTAACCTTGCTTCTTGGCTTCTCTTGTTTCGCTTCTCACTAACTGTTCTTGCTAATCAAAGTGTGTCAACCAGGATGGGATTTTTGTGCATAAAAGACAGAGTATAGTGAGGGTTCCGGGCTACATGATTTGGGCAAGTTCCCCATGTAGCTGATGGCCATCAATACAGGCTTTCTATTTAGCTTTCAGAGTGTCCGTGTGTTCTCTGGTGGAATTACCTAGCAACAACATATGCTGTGTCTTTCTCTTACCTTCTCTGCTTCTTTTAGCTGAGATAGATCACCCAACATCCTTGTCTCAAGGTAACGACAGCTGCCTTGAAGAACTAACTAACTTTGACCTCCAGGTCCGTCTGTACTCTGTGTTAGTTACTTTTCAAAGCTCTGTCTAAAGTAAATGAAAGAACAATGTAAAGTGGCTGACAGTTGCAGACAGTTAAGTCCACAGTCCTTGCCTCCACTGAGTCTGGGTCCATGTGTGGCAGGAACCACATACCTCACAGCAGACGGGAAGCAAAGCCAGCTGTGGAAAGGGTGGGGGACCAGATAGAACCTTCACAGGCCCATCCCAGTAAGTAACCTGTTTCATCCAGCTAGGCTCCTCAGTCCCAGGTTCCTGGAACTCCCCCAAATAGTTCTGTCCACTGGGGACCATGCTCCACAAATGATTGGGGATCACAGCCAAGCCGCCACACCCAGCCAGCATTTATGTGCGTGCGGGGGATTCAAACTCTCAGCCTCAGATTTTCACAGCAAACACTCTACCCACTGAGCCATCTCTCTAGCTCCAAGAGAGATTTTCAATGGCCTCGACACAAAGAAACGATGCTTGAGGTGGCAGATGTGCCCACTGGCCTGTCCTCATCATCGCATATCGGACTGAAAAAATCAGTTACACTGTATAGTTACTAGGCACTAGGCAGCAATTAAAATCAAATCACACTTAAGTTAGAGAGTTGTAAGAGGTGGGACGTGTACTGGAAAGGAAAGGTAGACAGGCTCAGGAAGGGAAGTTGATTGCTGGATGTGAGGGTCAATCTTGACCGTCAACTTGATTGGATCTGGAATGAATTGAAAGACACACCTCTGGGCAGGTCTGGGAGGGTATTTCAGGGGGAATTAACTAAAGGGGGAAGCTCCCCCTCCCCCCCAGCAGGTCACCCAGATATCAAGAGGTTGGTGCGGGGTGAGGGGGGCGTGGAGGGTGAAGCTGTTACTTAGCTACTTGATGGCCTGTCTAGTTTTTGCTGGTGAGCGCATCTATCCCGACCAAGCTTCTTTGCCTTCCAACGTGAAGTGAAGACCAACAGCTCTCCAGGAAGCGTCTAGGCCTTCAGTGCTAGCTTGGGACTGCTGAGTCAAGCAGCCTCATGGGTTGATCAGTGACTGGGTCCTTGGGCCCTCCCACCATTGTTGGACTGCCCAGTCCCTATCAACCAAGCCATGTAATAAGTGCCCTTGTGTAATACAAAAATGTCGTAGTGTATATCATGCAATATTCATTGTATCTGTTCTGTTTCCCTAGAGAACCCTAATGCATTGGTTAACTAGCACAGTGAGGCTTAGGCCCCTTGAGAAGAGGAAATTTAAACAGGCATGAAGGAGGTGAGGAAATTGGCCAAGCAAATACCTGGGTGAGAATGTTCTAGAGAGAGAGCAGCTAGGTACAAATTCCTTAGGGTGGAAGGGTGCCTGTGGTGAGAACAGCAGGAGTCACTGGGGCTAGAGTGGGAGAGAAAGTGGAAGCAGATATAATCAGAGATGCCCAATACATATTTGCCCCATGAGTGTATGAAAAACAAATACTTGTTTTTAAACTCTGCTTTGAAGAACTTGCACATGCCTTGAATATTTTCCCATAGGCGAGAAGTCTCCAGGCTCCTGCCATCATCCAGTGTAATCTCAGACCCCTCAAGTGGCAACTCTACAAGGCGTCGAGTCCTTTCTTTGACCATGGGGGTGGGGAGATCTCCTGACCTTGTCAAGAGATGCCACGTGTCCTCCTAAGCGGGAGTCACTGGACCCCTCTCAGGGGAGCCTGAAGCCCAGGAGATAAAGTCAGTTCTGCAGCTCCCTCCACAAGCCTGGGGTGCTGACAGGCCACTCCACCTTCAAGGCCGAGTGGTGGGAACCAGAGAGCAGGCGCGGGAAGAAGGAGGCATCCAAAGGGGCCGAGGACCATCTCACTCAGCACGCTGTCAGATAGCAGTGGCCGGGAAAGGGGCTCTTGCAGACAAACAGCTTTTCCTCTCCAGGAAGGTGCTGAAAGCCACCTACTAAAAGTGTGTGGCCGTGGTTTCCAGATGCCAACTGTTAGATGTGGGGGCAACTCTCTCAATCCCCCCTTTTTTCTTTGTGTGTGTGTGTGTGTCTGTGTTGTATGTTATATACATGCACATCATGCAAGTCGAAAGAAGACTGCCAATGCCCGCCTCTATCACACTGAGCTTTTTTTTTTTTTTTTTTTTCCAGAGCTGAGGACCGAACCCAGGGCCTTGTGCTTGCTAGGCAAGCGCTCTACCACTGAGCTAAATCCCCAACCCTGAGCTTTTTTTTTTTTTTTTTTTGAGACAAGGTTTCTCTGTGTAGTTTTGGTGCCTGTCCTGGATCTCGCTCTGTAGCCCAGGCTGGCCTCGAACTCACAGAGATCGGCCTGGCTCTGCCTCCCGAGTGCTGGGATTAAAGGCGTGCGCCGCCGCCGCTGCCGCCACCACCACCACCACCACCCGGCCCACACTGAGCTTTTCTTGAGATAACGTTTCTCACTGAACCTGGACCTAGACTTTTTCAGCTGGCCCACAAGTCCAAGCAATCCTCCTGTCACCACCCACCCAGCACTGGGGCTACAGACACATAGAGCCACACCTGGTTTGATATTATGATTATTTTTACATGTGTCCTGAAAATCAGAACTCGGGTCTTCGTGCCTGCTCAGCACACTCTTTTTACTCACTGAGCCGGCTCCCCAGTTCTTAGTCTTTTCAAAATGCAAATTTGGGGAGCCTGACTCTGGAGGCTCTGATTCAGTGGGTCTTGAGGGGGACTCGGGAGTTAGTATTTTTTAGAAAAGATTTCAGTTTTTAATTGCATGTGTATGTTGCCAGGAGAGGGTTCAATTGTGCACATGAGTACAGTGTCCAAGGAGGTGTCAGGTCCCCTAGAACTAGAGTTAATGGCAGCTGTGAGCTGCCAGAAACCACTCTCTAATCCTCAGCGAGGGCAGTATGAGCACTTAACCACTGCCTGGAATTTGCTCTATAGACCAGGCTGGCCTCAAACACTCAGAGCTCTCTGCCCATCTGCCTGCTTCTGCCTCCTGAGTACTGAGTCATAGCTGGCTTAGGGAATTGGTATTTTTATCTACTTCCCAGGAGGTTCTAATGAGTAGGGAAGTGTGTGAACCACTGTAGTACTGTCCGGATAATGTGCCTATGTGGATCAGAGAAACTTTTAGTTATGGCATGTGAGGTTTCTCCTGGTGGCATTTCAGGTGATCAAGTTATGACAAGGTACTAGATACAGAGAGGACAGCTGGAATTTCTGAAACTGTAGGTTAGAAAGAGCATCACCACAGCACAGATACCCTTTGGGAGGATTTGTCCCCCTTCCCGGATGTCTCGTCGTCTCCACCAGCAAGTCCTGCCCAAGATTAGCAGGAAAGCCGTTGGAGATTGTTGAGCCTGTTGGTGGATTGTAACAAGAGAGACAGGAAGCTTGAGAATCTAAGAATTTCTAAAGATAACCTCGTCATTTCAGAGCAAAGGAGTGGGTGTGGAAGTATTCTGGTTTGTATTAAAAATGGCCTCCCAAAGGCTGGGGTGTTGGAATGCCTGGGTTCCCGACCTGGAGCCTTGGGGAGCCTTTGGGAAAGAGGTCTTGATTGGCAGAGGTAAGGCAACAGGGTAACAGCCCAGCCCCACTTGTAGCCCTCGTTCTCGGCTTCCTGATCTGCTAGGCATAAGAAGCCACATGGAGAACCCCAGACCCATCAGCTGAGCCACTCCAGATGCCATGCCCCCCACCACCCGCCCTCCCAACCTCCGTGGCGGACTGCATCCCCTGAACCAAAATAAACCACTGTTGGGGCCAGAGAGCTGGTTGGAGTACTGCTCTTACACAAGACCTGGAATCAGCTTCCAGCACCCACATCTGAGGCTCCCAACTGTTTGTAACTCCAGTGCCAGGGGATATGATGCCCTCTTTTGTCCTCTTCTGGCATGGGCACCAGCACCTGCATGCGTGTCGAGTGCGCGTGCGCACACGGAAAGAAAAGAAAGGGGGGAGGGGAGGGGAGGGGAGCGGAGGAAGAAACCCTCCCTCAGGTTGCTTCTGTAAAGTAGTTAGTCACAGAAACAAGAAAAGTAACTTTTCTCTGGGAGCCAGTCAACAAGATGGCTCCCCCTCGCTTTCTCTGTGCTCCCACAGCAGAGAGCAAGCATCAGGCTAACACTCCACTTCCATAGCCGGTCATGAGAAACGCTGTGGCTTTTATCCAGGGCCCTCTGGTCCCTTCTGCCCACTTCTCAGGGAGCCTGGCTGCCCTGTTGTGAGAACAGGCAGCCTATGGGGCTCACCCCACAGTAAAGAACCAGAGAGCTCAGCCCTCGGCTAGCAAGAGTCCGAACCTGCCAACAACACAGGCCTGTGGGTGTGGACCTTCCAGCTCCTCAAACTTTCAGATGACTATAGCCCTGGCCAATGGGTTAGCTGCAACCTCAAGAGAGACCCCGAGTGGAGCTACACCCTAGCCTTCTCCCAAATTCCTGGCCCACAGAAACTGTGAGATAATAAGTATTTGTTTTTCTCAGCTGCTAAGGTTTGGAATGATTGCGAGGCAGCTGGTGATAACACAAATGGCCACTCCCGATCTCAACGCTTCTGTTTATCTAAACCACATAGAGTAGTGTTTTAGTAAATCCAAATCTCTCTCTCTCCTCCTTTCTCCATTCCTCCCTCCATCCCCAGGCTCCAGGTTCCTGCTGTGTAGCCCTGGCTGGCCCCAAATTTACAAGAATCTTCCTGCCTCTGAATCCTGAGTGCTGGGGTTACAGACATACACATTCCCAGCATATGAACTTTTCTTGGAGTGCGTGCGTGCGTGCGTGCGTGTGTGCAGTGTATGTGCACATGTGCAAATCATGAATTATTACATTCCTGAATTACAATCATGAATTATTACATTATACCACACCCAGATCAAGAACTAAAATATTAACAGGCACCCAGAAGCACCCACTGGCCCCCTTTCCACCACCAACCACCTCCTTGTTAAAGGCAATCACTATGGCCATAAAAATCGTTTTGCTCGCTCCTGGACTTTATATGAATGGAAGATACAATATATATTCTTTTATGTTTGGCCTCTTGACCTCATCTTGTGGGTAAGATCCATCCATTCTGCTTTGTGTATGACAAGTATCTTGTAAGGGCTGGAATATAGCTCAGGATATAGCTTAGGTAAAGCGCTTGCCTAAGCATGAAAATACATATGTTTAGCTATTGAATTATCTTCTTAATTTGAGGGGCTAGCTGTGTATTTTGGTCACATTGTCAGCTCCAAGAAATACACTTTTCTCCCATATCATGGCCTTTTCATTGTCTGCATGGGCTCTTCTCGTGGAGAAAGCATTGTGTCTCCATGTAGTCTCATTTATTATTTTCTTTGTGCTCTGGACTTTTTGTGTCGTTGGAGAAATGATTGTCTCCACCAACGTCCTAAAGATATTCCTGCTTCCTTTTATTTTTTATTTATTTATTTATTTATTTATTTATTTATTTATTTGGTTTTTTTCGAGACAGGGTTTCTCCGTATAGCTTTGTGCCTTTCCTGGAACTCACTTGGTAGCCCAGGCTGGCCTCGAACTCACAGAGATCCGCCTGGCTCTGCCTCCCGAGTGCTGGGATTAAAGGCGTGCGCCACCACCGCCCGGCCCTGCTTCCTTTTAGATGCTCTTTTTTTTTATGTTACATATGGAATCAATGTGCGTGTGTTGTGTAACTTAAATGTTAGAATTCATTTCCCCTATGAGACCACCCCTTTCCTTGCACCGGATTGTCCTTTTCTCAGAAACCTAGTTGCACGTGAGCTTGATTTTCTGGGTTGTGTTCTGGTCTCTGCCCACCTTTGCAGCATCTCCATCTGACAGCAATAGCCCCTTGTGTCTTGGTGGCCAATATGTCCTTAAAGACTGCTTCGGCCTGGATCACTCTTTTGAATCTTCATATAAGTGGAAATGATCAATTTCTTAATGGTCATAAAATCTAAGACATTTTTGAGGATCCCACCAACTCTGCATATCCTGAGGAAATCCAAGAACAGTACAGATTTTTCCATTCAGTTAGGTCTGGATGGTTTGGTCATATGAATTAAAGATACGTAGCATCAAGTGACTAGTTTTTTGTCTTCTTCAGAAAGAAGTGTAGCTTTACTGAAAAGCCACAAACGGCACAGAGCTTCCACCTGCCTGTCACTCAGCCTGGCCTACTGTGAACACCTCTCAGAATCACTTAAATATATCTATCTTAAACTAGGGACATTGGCATTGGTTGCTATTAAATAAGACTGGATTCAGATGCTGCCAGTTATGCTACTAACACCCCTTCTCTTGGGGATCCAGTTCAGGTGACCACAGAACCCCTTATAGGATTTACATCTTTAAGAAAACCAATTCCCAGGGGTGGTCAGTATCTTCTCGTCTCTCTAGGACACCCCCCTCTACCAGTGGAGTTTCTCTTTCCCTGTGTTTAAGGGAGTCCATCTAGTGGAGGCTACTGGAATAAACAAGAAATGATCCTGATGTTTTCCTGTCGGCTTAGTGGCTGCACATGAACCTACTGACATTTTAATTATCCTCTGCTGCCCCACAGCCCCTCAGTCAGTGACCCGCCAGCTGACCACTCAAGCTGCTGCCTGGTGGGGCTTCTAATCCCCCGCCATGTGTAGGTTTAAATTAAGTCTCTATTGTTCTATTTATCAATAAGACTCAGAAGTCACAGGCTGGGGTGAAAACCTGCTAGCTCAGAGAGGTTGAGAAGAAGCTGGCTGACCTTGCTTTTTGGACAGAGACACCGCAAGAGACACGTCTCTTCCCTCATCCCAGAACCTAGAGCGCTCAAACTCTAGTCCCGGTCCTCTCCTTCCTGTGCGTCTTCTCTATCCAAATTGCTGGCTTCTCTATGGCCAACTCTGTTCAGCTAGTCTCTGGCTCCACCCCTGAATCAAGGCATAACTTTATTGGACACTCTTGGGAGTGTCAGGGTGCAATCAGAATATCCCACAATGTCACCCCTAAGGATGTCCCCACAGCAGGGGACACAAAACACTGCTCCTCCAGGACATTGCATGCCTCGGTTTCTGAGAATATCCAAATGTACTTTCAAGGCTCTGAGAGGCTTTCTGTAGCCATTTCATCTAAAGCAGGGGTTCTCAACCTTCCTATCACTGCAACCCTTGAACGCCAGTGCCTCATGTTGTGGTGACCCCCAACCATAAAATTATTTTGTTGGGGCTTCGTAACTGTAATTTTGCTACGGCTACAAATTGTAACGTAAGTATCTGATATGTGACCTGAATGGGTCACGACCCACAGGTTGAAAACTGCTGGTCTAAGCGCCTCCCCATCACCTAGCCCTTGGCCAGCGTTGTTTCCCAGTGCAGAGCTCCTTACAGTGGGCAGGGTGTCTCTCATCTGGCTGCACACTTGCCTTCTGTCCTGATAGTGCTGTGTGGGCTCTATTTAGAGGCTAGGACCTTTCTCTCACCTGCCCGCTGTGACCATCTCAGCATTTACAACTGTGCTCAACGTGTGCTCAATATGTCACAGGTGCTCGGTATTTTTTAATTTTTTTTAAAGATTTATTTATTTATTTATTATGTATACAGTGTTCTGCCTGCATGTCAGATCTCATTACAGATGGTTGTGAGCCACCATGTGGTTGCTGGGAATTGAACTCAGGACCTCTGGAAGAGCAGCCAGTGCTTTTAACCGCTGAGCCATCTCTCCAGGCCACATTTTTAAATTTTTAATTTCAGTTTTCTTTGTTTGATGTCAGGGTCTCACTAGGTAACACAGGCTAGCCTGGACCTCTGTAGCCCAGGCTGGCTTTGAACTTATGGTCTCCTGATTCTGCCTCCCAACTACTAAGATCATAGCCATGAGCCATCACATCTAGTATAATATATATATACATATATATACACTAAATGTATATTACATAGATATACTATAAATAATGTGCAGCTTTGATTTCATGGAGAACCTTCAAAGAGGTTTTAATGTGAGGTCAAGCCTGGGCAAAAGTACTCATCTTCCTTGAGATAGTCATAGACAGCAAAGTATTTGCCTGAAGAGAAACAAGGGACACATGGTACATGGAATCAGAATTCTCTGAATATTGGCTCTTGTTTATCAGCTTTTAGAACCAATAAATTACTTTCTGATGAAATATTCTTACCTATAAGTTGGAGGAGGGTTTGTGGGGGTCTCCTTTGAGAACTGAGAGCATCGTATGTATGTGTGTGTTCAGCCAGGTGTAATGCTATACGCTTTGGTCCTGCACCGAGGAGGCTGAAGTCAGAGAATCTAGGGTTCAAGGTCAGTCCAGGCTATATAGTAAGACTCTTTTTCAATAAAGAAGCAAACTAGCAAAAAACAAAAGGTAGCGGGCACTTGTGTAAGCATTTGGAAGCGTCTGGGAGATCATGCTGTGTATGGCTCTAACATGATA
>CABHPR010156421.1:0-12863 GCA_902168415.1 Peromyscus melanophrys | reverse complement strand
CACACACACACACACACACACACACACACACACACACACACACACACGAGTTAGGTAAATTTTACAATATTCCGAAAGTCAAGTGGGTTTTGATTTTTTCCCCCCCTAGAATATTCTGAAGGATCTGGAAAAGAGGAAAGCCGACTTAAACACCATTACTGAGAGCAGTGCTGCCCTTCAGCACCTGGTCTCTGGCAGCCAGTCAGTTCTGGAAGAGAATCTTTGTACACTCAACGCTGGGTGGAGCCGAGTCCGCACCTGGACCGAGGACTGGTGTGACACCTTGCTGGTATGTTGCCGGAACGCATCAGTGGTGATGTCTTCTCTTCCTGATTATGTTTAGTGCATATGACCCTCATTAGAATTCCAGATCTGTTTCCTGTGCGTCCTGGTTTTGTTTTGCTTTGCTTGTGAATTAACTTTATTAGTATATATTTTATTTTTCTATTGAAAAGGTATCACATGAAGATTTTACAATACTTCTATGAAAGTAAAATATTCATGCTAAACATAGGTGCTGTATTAATATTTTAGTAAATACACTTTCATTTTAATTATACCATATAGTACTTAGTTATTGTAATAATATATACTACGTATATGCACATGCATGCATATATTGTATATACATTATATACAATGCATTTACAATGTCTTAGTCATTCACTAGCTCAGAGCAAAGATTATACCAAACGATGGATGGTGCCTATAAAATTCTTGACTTTTACCTCAGTGAAGTTACTTAAAAACTCTATTCTTTCTTTCACTGATTTACAAAATTGGCACTATTGTAATTTCTACCTTGTATGATTTTATGATGATTAAATGACTTAAAAATGTAGCGGTATTCTATAGCAATATGTTCATCATCCCATTTAAATTTTTTTATGATTATAATCATTATGACCATTACATTTTCATAGTGTTTGTTGGCCCTCTTCTTCCAATATGGCAGCCCCAATCTCTGAAGTGAGAGTTATCATTTACAAATTATTATTTTATTCTGACATATCTGATAAGACTTTATTTAACTTATATAATTTCCTAGTAATGGGTAGAGATAGATAAAAGAATAAATTATCTGTTGAGCATTTTTTCAAATCATTTAGGATATGTAGGGCAGAGAAGGTCATGTGCTTAGGTCTTGATCAACCAGAGGTTTATATACCAGTTCATGACTTATTACCCATATAACTTTAGGTAAATTATATAATATGATACATCACCACATATCAATGTAGAGAAAAGTGTATAACTAAAGCTGGCCATGGAGATGCACACCTGTAATCCCAGCACTTTAGGAACCAAGATGGGGTTATCTAGCATTCAAGGTCAACCTACATAGGAAAGCCGTGTCTCAAAAAAACCAGCACCCTGTTCCCTTTCAAAAAAGTTGGGTCTGGTGGCCCAGGCTTGTAATACCAGGTACTTGGATGGTTGAGGCAGGAGGATCACAAGTTGAAGGTCTGCATACAGAGTAAATTCAAGGGTAGCCTAGACAACTTAGTGAGACTCTGTCTCAAAATAAAAATTAAGGCTGGGGATATATTCAGTCATGTAGTGCATGAGGCCCTATGTTCAAACCCCAGAACTGTAAAGTATTAGCCCCTTTCTTTAAAAACCCCAAACCAGAAACAAGCCAACTAAGTAAAAGTATGTAGCAAACACTATTGTTCTTTGTTGTATATGACTGTGGGACACACATTGTGCTCTTTGATGGCCTTTTAAATCTCTCCTAAGATCATCATCTTAATATTTCATTTAATTGTGTCAACATTATTTTATTCCTTTGTAGAACCATCAGAATCAGCTGGAGATATTTGATGGGCATGTTGCTCACATCAGTACCTGGCTTTATCAAGCCGAAGCTCTGCTGGATGAGATTGAAAAAAAACCAGCAAGTAAACAGGAGGAAATCGTGAAGGTAGTCAACCTCAAGAGTCACGTGGGATGATATGCCGTAGTCTGTTCTCTTGTGCTGTGTGATGTTTGTGGGGGGTTCTCATGCAGTTTACTTTCTAACATTCGGTAGAAACTGAGGTCGCCCATGGATTTTCTGTGACCAGTTCCTCCTCAGGTTGATGGTGCTGAAATGTCTTCCTAACAATCCCAGACGTCTATTTCACATACCTTTAATTTGTAGTAAGCATCACACCCATATTCGTTTTGACTTTTCCCTTGTAATAATTTATTTATTTGTTTTTTTTATGCCATCAGCGCTTACTGTCTGAGCTGGATGATGTCAACCTCCAGGTTGAGAATGTTCGCGAACAAGCCATCATCCTGATGAACGCACGGGGAAGTGCCAGCAGGGAGCTCGTAGAACCGAAATTAGCTGAGCTGAACAGAAACTTTGAGAAGGTGTCCCAGCACATCAACAGTGCCCAGGTGAGTCCTGGCATTTTTATAGAATACCGTTTTTTCCCCATGGCTATACGTCTAAATGGTAGATCATTTTGTGCCGAACCATTAAGTTTTAAAGTAAAATGAATTTTAATAGCTTTTTGGCCAAGCAGTTGGTGCTATTTATGTGTGATTATTAATATAAGAGTGTTGTTGAGCAAATAACTCACAACAGGTTTCAGAGTCAGCTAACAGTTGGGACAGGAATAGGACAGGAATAATGAAGTCAGTTCCCAGGTTAGGTATGATGATCAATCCCTGATCTTGAACTCATCCTTTTCATGTATGTGTTCATAGAAAATACCCTGGTGTGTGTGTGTGTGTGTGTGTGTGTGTGTGTGTGTGTGTGTGTGTGTGTGTGTGTTTATATGTTGACAGATTTAAATGTTGTAAGTAACTCAGTTTATAGTTCATGGTAAAATGTGCTTCCTGTATTTACTAATTCAAAGAAAGCTGTATCAATTAAAATGAGGGTCAAAAATGAATAACAACTTTCTTTACAAAAGAAAGGTGCTTATACTGCTGTTATTATTTCTTCAACTCCCTGTGTATCTTTCCCATTCTTTCTCTTTTCATCCTTATTTTAAGAGGAGAGGTGGAGAAACATTTTACTGTAGAGCTCTTAAGGCCTGGCACTGAGTAAGAGCTTCAGTAATGTGAAATGGAAAACTTGAAAACATTTTGATTGTGCCGAGGGAGAAAATGGTGAACCTTAGATGCCCATCCTGAGGAATCACAGGATGCTGAGTGTTTAAGGACCTCAACTGTGCCCATGTGATGGCACTTTAAAAATCTATTTAATTCAACCTCTTGACAGTTATATATTGAAATAACACAGAGAAAAGCCTGTTTTGTTTTATATGTGTGTAGGAAATAGGTATTATCTAACCTTGCTTTAATTTAAAATGTCTGGTATAGTGGGCCAAATAAATTTTCTTTCCATGCTCAGGAATATAATTATTCACAACTTAAAACAACACAGCAAGACCCTGCTTTAACTTTTATCTACTTTATTCTTGGTCTTCCTCCTCACTGTCTGAACTGAAGTCCATTTGATTTTTTTTAAAGATTCATGGGAATATTCTTTTGACATTAGAAACGATTGCAGAGGAGTAGGGTAAGAGAAGGAACAGAGAAAGAAAATTAGCATTGTCCCCCAAATGACCTTTACAAACAATTTCTGTTGCATAACTATTTTTACTCATTGGTAGGTACATGATGCTAACATATAAAATTTTTATAGCATTCTGTACATGCTCCCTTGAAATGGATTTTCATGGTAACAATCTATGGTCGGTTATAATTCCTTAAGTTAATCTTATGAGTATTGTGGGCCCTTGGGAATGTTGTGTTCGTTAGTTATCTTATTTGTATCTGCTGGCATCAGAGTTTAGAATTCATTGTACTGCAGAAGTTGTACAAGGCTTTCAGCATGGGCTGATAGAAGGTCTGCAGTTTGAGCGTCTATACTCAGGATATGAGAGTGTTGCTTTCCTCATACTTGCCCGTCCCTGGATATTACTTTTCTTCATTTATTTTTTATTAAAATTGCTATTCTAACTTTCATTTTCCCGAATATGAAGTTTTTCTTTATAGACTTGAAAATGTGGCATTTGGAAATATTAATCTTCTTGGAAGTTTGAGTATCAAAATATCAAAGGGAATTCTTCTGGTGAACATGTAAGGGAGGCCTTCTCTAGGGTGTCCTTGCACTGGGTGAGGACAGACCATCATTCCTTTCATGCCTGTGGCAGGGATGGCTTGGATCATGGCCCTGTTTCCTGTGGGCTGTTCACCTTGGCATCTGCCATACTGTAATCCAAGCAACCACAGTCAACCCACAGTCAACTCACACCTCCTATCCCTGGCCCAAGGTTGAAAAATGAGTAATTCTAAGAAGCCCAGATTGTCAAAAATCCTTCTTCTATGATGAATGACATTAAAGTCATTTCAGATAAGTGCTGGTTCCTACTGTTCCCCCCACCTTTCAGGATGAGTTTGGAAAAGCAAGTCAACAGTTCACTCCATTGGCCTCTGTTCCTTCCTAGATGCTGATTGGCCAGGATCCTTCATCCTACCAATGCTTTGGCCCCGCTGGAACTGTTGAAGGGGCCAGGTCTTTCTCTGACTTGGAAAGATTAGAAAATGACATAGAAAACATGTTGAAAGTTGTGGACAAACACTTGGACTCCAGTAACGATGAGGAAAAGGTGGGCTGTTTTCAAACCCTGCTCTTTTTTTTTTTTCCTTTTCTCTTTTAACAATGTGGATTTACTTGCTTGACCTGATACATGTAACTGAAGAAATCCAGATGTGATTTATGAGGGTCATTGTCAAAGCTGTCAAGTGACTCTTGTAACGCTTGAAGTTCACGTACAGCCCGGCGTGGTGGCGCACTCCTCTAAACACGGCACTTGGGAGGTAGATGTGGGAGGAATGAGAATTCAAGGTCTTCTTTGGCTTTGTAGCAAGTATGAGGCTAGCCTGGACTTCATGAAATCTTACTCTCAAACAAACAAAATAATAATGATGATGATGATGATGATAAAAGAATCCCCGTGACTCATATACACCCCATACTTTCTGACTGAAAGTAATCATTAGCTAAGGTGTGATAAACTGGCTTGGGATATTTTATTTTCAAATAGAAAGGATTTGAAGAAAATCCCAAGCAGTTGGATTATCCGGGCTGATATGGCTTAACCCCCACTGCGCTGTCCGTCTCACAGCTTAGTTCTTACACTGAGCACTGGAGAGCATGAAGTCTGTCTGTGTACTTTTGTCCTGAGTACATTTTCTTTTTCTTTCAACCTTCAGGTAGATGAGGAGAGAACCCAGATTGAGGACGTTCTCCGAAGAGGGGAACACTTGTTACATGAGCTGATGGAGGACAGTAAAAAAGAAAAGATCCGTTTGCAGTTGTTACTTCTGCATACACGTTACAACAAAATGAAGGTATGGTGGGATGGTCTCTGCAGCAAAGAAATAATTTACCCCATTTGTGCCATCCAGGCCAGCGGTAGAATAGTTAAAGACACTTTCAAGCAAGCCCGTTAGGAAATTATGTTATTTCTTCCACTTTCTTTTTAAGTTTAATTACGTACTTTTTTTTTTCTTTTCTTCCAGAGTTGGGGATTGAACCCTGTACTTTGCATATGCTAGCCAGGCAGTCTCTGTAGCACTGAGCTACACCTGAGCCCAGCAGTCCCCTTCTTTCTAATGTGTTTACTAGATAGGTTTCTATTTTTAGATAGGGCGCTACTCAAAGAAATAGAAATGTAGAACCTTATTGTTGGTCGTCTCTTTTGGATTTATGATCATGTATGAAAGCTGCAAGGTCTCCATTCCCTTCAGATGTGACTTCCTACTTTGTTTTCTTTTTGGGAGCATTGGCCATGCTATTAATATTTGAAGTTTTTAAATATCTGAATTCCTGAACCTGGGGTAGTATGTCTTATTTTCTGGAGTGGGATTAGCTGCTCACTGTCTGGCGTGATTATCTTCTGAGTGGTTTTAAGTGGTGCTCCCCGGGGCTCTGTTCTTTCAGAAATCAATTTTATTTGATCACTTTGGAATCTGGGTGGATTCCTGTGCCTTGGCTTGCTGCCTATTGGCTGCCTCTGTCTGCATGGGCCTTGTCGTATGATCCAAAATGAAGTTCCCATCCGCTTCCAACTCCAGCGTGTTTCCTTTCTTAGTCAGTCCGCTTACAAACTATCCCATGTGTCTGGAAGGAAGAGACTTCAGTCTCCTTCTTAGCCATTTTCTTGTTTATCACACCACGTGAAGCAGGAACCACAGCCACTGGGCTGCAGACTGTGGACAACTGTCCGGGCGAGCCGGTTATCTAAGCTAGTCATGTCAGTCAGTGCTGGGTTCAGATGAGACACTCTGCCTCCGTGAGCAAGGCCGGCCGTGATAGGGGAAGATGTCTGACTGCAGCCTTGGGCTTCTACATGCATGCATACATATGTGCGCTCACACATACACACACGCACACCATGCACAGAGACATATACATAAAGAAGTTATAGATGGGGTCAGTGAGATGATTCAGCTGTTAGAGATGCTGGCTGTGCAGTCCTGACAATGTGAAGGTGATTCCTGAAAGCCATGGTGGAATGGGAGAACTGACCTGAAAGTGGTACTTTGACTTCCACACCTGTCCATGACATGTGTGCACCTCCACATGTACACCTGTACAAGCGAGTGCGCGCACACGCGCGCGCACACACACACACACACACACACACACACACACACACACACATACAGAAAAATTTGAGTTATATAACAATAGGAAATAGATGAACACTTTCTAAAATACAAATATTACCCTGTGTTATAATTCAATAATATTATTTTGTTGGGTTTTATTTTTTAGTTTTTTAACATATGTGTAGCCACATATGACTGTGGTTTTCCTTTGGGATTTTTAAAACTTGTTTTTGCCTTTTCATTCAGAGAGTTGATGAATAGTAGTTCTGTTCCGTTTCAGTTTTTTTTTTTTTTTGCCGTAATGGGTCAATAAAAAAAAAGTAGAAGACTTCATAGATATTTAGTTAAACTCTAATATGTGTGGACTGTATTGTGGGATGTGAGCCACCCCGTGGAACATCATCTCATTTTAGTATTCTCCTGCATGTGGCATGTTGTGTTTGTATTTCTGTGCCACAGCAGCCTGTGTGTGGCTGTGGTGTGTGGTATATGCATGGGAGTGTGCATGCAGAGGCAGAGGCCAAGGCAGAGGCATAGGCCAAGGCAGAGGCATGCAGATGCCTGAGGAGAGCACTGGATAGTTTCCTGTATTGTTTTTTATTTTTTATCTTTGGGATAGAGCCTCACTGAATCTGAAGTTCAAAGTTTCGTCTGGGCAGACTGGCCAGTGAGCTCCTGGCCTCCTCCTGTCTCCTCTCCCCACCACGGGTTACAGGCACATGTGGGGTAAAGATTCACACTCCCACTGAGCCATCTTCCTAGTCCTCCCTGCCCCCAGTCCTCCTCATCTCTCCCTTAAACAGTCCTCTCCCCTTCTACTGTTTTTTTTTTTTTTTTTTTTTTTTTTTTTTTTTGGCATAGGGCATTTTGATTGATCACTCGGGGAGAAAAATCTATTTGGGAAGTAGAAAGCACATTTTGAACTACCGAGCTTCTGCAAAGAGTAGAAAGTGACAGAAAAACCCTAAGCTGAGTAGTAGATGAGATTGTCTTGAGGAATGTGAATTCTTTTTTGCTTGTTTGCTTAAATCTGGATCTTTAGAATGCTATTATTGATCAGCCCAGCTTACTGTAAAGTCTCAGGTCACTGTGGCCTTGCAGAGTAATAGCCTGTCACATGACCTAGGAAGCAGCTCAGGAGCCCTGGCCTTGCCACTTGTTAGTGAGGTGTGAAAGTGTTTCAGCGGTTTCGAATGGTAAGATCCAGTGATGTGAAATGTGGAAAAGTACTACAGAGATAAATCCCTCCACCCAAAATCAAGCCCTTGTGGACTTTCAGCTGCTATTTGTCTTTGAGAAACAGATCTGGTTAATGGCCAGAAAGTTGCAGCAGGAGGATGTCCGTAAGTTCTCAATGTGCAAATACCTTCATTGGATTGCTTTCTGTATCCTTAAAGATGAGAAAAGGGATGCGCGAGCCTAATTTTGGGACCTCACCCCTGCCAGGTTGGCCTCTTTTAAATGAAACCTAAAAGAGCTTTACAAATATATTTAGTATTTATAAAATATTTAGCATATTTTTATTTAGAAGTGGCTCCAAGCTTGAGGTGTTAATTACTTTGACATTCTTTTATATTTGCTAGAACATAGAATTTTCTTTCTTAAATGTATGAGTGCATACCTAGAAATGCCTCCAGAATAAGATATAAACATAGAGCATTAAGATAATAAAATCATTATTAGGAACAATTTTAATTAGTTCTGTTCATAGAGTCAGGAAAGCTGTAAGCTTGCTTCAAACATGGCTCTCTAGGAATGATGAGAACGGAGGCTAATTGGATTCGAGAGGGCAGAGCACACAGATCTTTAAGTTCAACAGCATGCTACTGCTTCTGTGATTTGCAGCCTGGAGTTTTCATTTCACTTAGAGATCTTGAAAATTATTCTAATCCTTCAATGAAGAAACATGTACTTGTTATTGTTAGTATTATTATGAAATTCACAGAAGAATACTCTGCTCTAAAAATAAAGCATAGAAGCGAAAGCTTTGGCTGGAGATGTGCCTCAGTCGGCAGAGACTTGCCTGTGTGAATGAAGTCTAGGTTCGAGCCTCAGCACCATGTGCAATGGGTGTGATGGCACATATTAGTGGTATTAGCACTTAGGAGGTGGCGGCAGGAGGATCAGAGAGTCAGGGTTATCCTTGGCTATTTAGAGAATGGAGACTAGCATGGTGTCCATGAGACCCTCTCTCAAAAGAAAAAAATAATGTATCAGGGAAGCTACCTGAACTCATCAGCAGCCAACACTGGCCATTTGAAAGCAGCATATTGGCAATCTTGGGAGGCAGAGACAGGCATATCTGAGTTCAAGGCCAGCCTGGTCCATGAGTGAGTTCCAGGACAGCAAGGGCTACACAGAGAAACCCTAGCTCAAAAAACAAAGCAAAACAAAGAAGAAAAAAGTAAGTAGTATATAACCTTTATTAAACTGTGGCTATCAAGGAGTAAAGAGAGCAAGCAGCCCATCTCAGATAGTGCTGTATTCTGAGTGGAAGATGAAGAATTTCTATGGCATAGTAGAGGAGGCCTGAGTCCAGCACTGGAGAATGCTTTAGCCTACCTCCATCAGGTGTCTGTGCTCAGCAATGCTGTCTCAAAGTTACATCGATACCATTTCAGTCAAAACCCTCATGGCATTTCTTGTGTTGATTAATTAATTAATACACCAGTCACTGCAACCCAGTCTCATTATGTTGGGCTCACTGGCTTTGAACCAAGGGTTTCTCCCATTGCAGCCTCACATGGAATGAGACATATAGGCGTGTGCCACTGTGTCCATTGAGTATGCTTGGGAAACATGTTTAGCTTTAGTTTTGAGTAGTGTGGTCTACAAGTATTTAATCTAATTGTGATATTGTAGAAGGATGATGTAATAATGATCTCAAAATAGTTTATTTCCTGGAGAACTTATGATGGACAACGTAATTGTTTTCTTCACAACTCAGAGTAGTTGTTCTTCCTGTTTGCTAGATAGACGTAAATGCCATGGGTTGATGTTGACTTAAACGAGTATGGCAGCAGATGGCAAATGGAAGCTAAAATAGAGCTTGTTGAACTTCTGTAACAATAACGGTTAAAATATGAAAAATTATATTTAATAATGTTATTGTCTTTATTAGCAGTTACTAGTTTTATATGATAATGGTTTCATTATGACATTTTTATGCATGTACATAATTTGGATCATAGTCACCTTATTTCTTGATACTTTGGTTGACATTCTTACATTCTTGAGTGCTTCTGTACAACAGTCCTGTAATCTCCAACCCCCCCTCCCCCCAGTTTGCTGTTACTTTCCTGGGGAGGTTTTAAGATGTCTGCATTATTTCTTTGAAAATATATTTGTTTCACAGACAATCCCTATCCAGCAGAGGAAAACGATTCCACTTTCTTCTGGAATTGCGTCATCAGCCCTCCCTGCAGATTATCTGGTTGAAATTAATAAAATTTTACTCACTCTGGATGACATTGAATTATCACTTAATATTCCTGAGCTGAACACCACTGTCTATGAAGACTTCTCTTTCCAGGAGGACTCTCTAAAGGTAAAAGTCAGTGCTGACCTGCAGTAACCATGGTTAATAGAAAAAGTACAGAAAAAATGCAAGGCTTCCCTCCCTCCTTCCCTCCCTCTCTCCCTCCCTCCCTCTGGTCTTCCCTCCCTCCCTCCCTTCCTCTCTTCCTTCCTCTCTCCCTCCCTCTTCCCTTCCTCTCTCTCCTCTCCCTCCCTCCTTCTGTTCCTTCCTCTCTCCCTGCTTCCCCTCCCCTCTTGATTTTTAAAGACAGGGCCTCCTTGGATAGCCCAGGCTATTTTGGTGCTTACATCCCTCCTCCCTTTGCCTGTTGGGAGCTGGAGTTACAGGCATGAACCACCATACTCAGACGGAACTTGCTGTTGTATTTGAGATGGCTGAAGTCCTTGACTGTTTCAAGTTAGTGATAATGTGTATAAGTAGTGAAGCCTTACTGTGTATACTGGTGGGATATAACAATTTTTTCCAATTTAAAGAAACGTAGGTTTGGACTTTTATGCATGCATAGTTATTTGCAACAGCAGAGACCTTATTTTAATCAGATACAAACCCGATTGTCACTTGTGCCAAATGGTGTCAGGTCATCCATATTGATTTAAGATTGGCTAGTTGCCTGGGTGTAGAATTGCGTATTGATTGCAAGTTAAAGTTTTCAGTTCTTTGAAAGTTTCATTCCCATATATTTGATTGTACTTCTATATAAAGTCATAATAAAATCTCTGATAGAACTGACATGTTTGATGAATTTGATAACTCATTTTCTCATTTAGGCTACTGTGATTAGGCGTTTAAAACTCTAATTCCAGATCTAAGCCTTTCCTTACCTTCATAGAATATTATTAAAGTCTTTGCTACATCCTGCCTGGAAGCCAGTCAGAACATCTGGGAGGGCATTTCCCTTCCAACATTGTGATGGTGGCATTTCTCACATTTTGGAGAATATAAATTCTTATATAGAAAATTCCCCCATTGCAACAGTAGTTAGCCTCACTATTATTTTAAATGAGTGTTACACATATAAACCTTTATCTGTGATTCTGTTGTTTTTGTTACTTTACTGGATTCTGCTTTTGTATGATGATATGTTTGCAGACTATCAAAGATCAGCTGGACAAACTTGGAGAGCAGATTGCCATTGTTCATGAGAAGCAGCCAGATGTCATCCTTGAAGCCTCTGGTCCTGAAGCCCTTCAGATCAGGGACATGCTCACTCAGCTGAATGCAAAATGGGACAGAGTGAATAGAATGTACAGTGATCGCAAAGGGTATGTGTGAATTAAATGAATATTTAACTTTAAGTAACCTGAGTATGGGCTGGAGAGATGGCTCAGTGGTTAAGAGCATTGACTGTTCTTCCGGAGGTTCTGAGTTCAATTCCCAGCACCCATATCATGGCTCACAACCACCTGTAATGAGATATGGTGCCCTCTTCTGATCTGCAGGGACACATGCAGGCAGAAAACTGTATACATAATAAATATTAAAAAAAAAAATAACATGAGTACAAGTGCATGGGTCACTGAAAGAGTCCATGTGTGCATTAGGATCATGAAAACCATTTTCCATGTCTTTTAAAATGTGGCCTGCTTAATAAATAGAGATGAGCCCCATTCCTTAAAGAGAAATGTGACCATAGACCACAACCATTTACAACATAATATCTTAATAGTATGGGAATACTTTTAGTTTTAGTATAAAGATATTTTCTCTCTCTTTTTTTAATTAAAAAGGATTTTATTAATGTTCTTTTCTCCTACATGCCATAATTAATGTGAATAAAGAGCAGAGGCAGGTTCAGATAATTGGAATCCTTATATCACCCCAAGTTTTTATTTCTTTCCTTCTTCTTTATAAGCTTCTGGTTAATAGAATGTTTTGGAGCTTTTCTGTTACGAGACTTTGAACAGGGGCCTGTGAATAGGAGTAAAGAGAAATGGGTAAGATTTTTTTCCCAGTAGCTGGGAAAGTGGTGAAATGCAAATACAGTGTGAAATAAATAGTCCAGTAAAATATACCATGCAACAGGAGGTTATCCCAGAGGAATACATTGGAAATAATTCAACAAAAACAAGGCATCATATTGTTAAAAAATTTTAGTTCTATAATTCATGTGAAGAAATAGAACTCAATGAGCTTTGTTGCTATGTAGATTTTTAAAATAGTCTCTTTGTGTAGCTAGGGAACATCATTATGTACATCCCTGTACATATTTTTTTGTTGGAACTGGAATGGTAGTTACTTTCCTCATTGCTGACACAAATACCTGATCAAAGCACCTTAAAAGAAGGAAGGTTGGCCTGACTTATGGTTTCAGGGGATGCAGGTCGCATGACAGGCAAGTCATGGCTTCAGGAGAAGGAGGCTGTCAGGTCGCATTACATCTGCAATCAGGAAGTAGAGAGAGAACAGACAGTGGAGTGAAATAAAACCTCAAAACCCCTCCAAGTGATGCCCTTCCTCCCGTGAGGCTCTGTCTTTTAAAGGTTCTGCATATCCTGGACAGCACCTCCAGCTGGTGACCATGTATTCAAACACATGAACCTGTGGCTGACATTTCACATTCAATCGCAACACTTGGTTATTAGATGAAGACAATTAAAAGAATGTTGAAACTCTTTCTGTGTTGTAACATGAACTGGCTACTGTACCCTGCCAGTGGGGTTTATAGACACGCCCTTGCTTTAGAACTCTGGCTACCATTGATAGG
>CABHPR010156420.1:21392-35559 GCA_902168415.1 Peromyscus melanophrys | reverse complement strand
GGAGAGGCATTTGCCCTGGAGAGGCATTTGCCCTGGAGAGGCATTTGGCCTGGAGAAACATTTGGCCTGGTTAAGCATTCAGGCTTCTAGCAGCACAGTTCAGCTGAGACCCATTCTGGATGAGGGCTCGGGGCATCCAGTCTGAGGAAACAAGACCAGCTGAGGATTCAGCGAGGTGAGATAGCTGTGGCTTATTCTGTCTCTCTGACCTTCCAGTATTCACCCCAATAACTGGCCTCGGGTTTGATTTTATTAATAAGACTGTTTAAGATTCATGCTACAGATACATTTTGATGCTGGTACAAAGCACATTACCACTGGTTCTATGAGGATGCGTATACCTGTTTTGCCTGCATGTATGCCTGAGCATCACATGACTGCAGTACCTGGAGAGGCCAGAAGATGGCAGCAGACTCCCCGGGAGTTACAGACTGTTGTGATCTGCCTTATGAATGCTGAGAATCAACCCCAGGTTTGCTGGAAGAACAGCCAGTGCTCTTAACCTCTTAGCCATATCTACAATCTCTTCCCAAACGTTTAACTTTGGGCTTTTGTTCCCACATTAGTAATTTTGATCAAAGAAATATTATTTCTCATCTTTCCTTTGCTTACATTAAGGTATATTATAAAACTTACAAAATGAGGATGGATAATAGTTGCATTTCTAATTATTCCATGTTGTATATGTGCATGTATAGTTTTTAAGATGTATTTTTATCATTTATTAATTAAGTTTTTATATGTGTGTCTATGTCTGGGAATGTGGATGTGAGTTGAAGGTGTCTGCTGAGGCCAGAGGCATTAGACTTCCTAGAGCTGGAGTTATTGGAGGTTGTAAGCTGCCTGATATGGATACTAGAATGTGAACTTAGATCATCTGCAAGAGAAATACATACATGTAACTGCTGATGCATCTCCATAGTCCCATGTAGCTTTCTTTTTTAGGTTTAAATGTTCTGTTGAGAGAGTCCCGGAGATTCAAGCTACTTAGAATTTTATCTGCTCTTTCTGGTAACTTAGTGCTATATCATGCTACTAAATCCTCATATAAAATATTGTGTCAGGATTATATAATTTATATCATATTGCTCTATGTTTTTTTTCTATTTTCTATTTTCTTTTCTATTTTTCTTTAATATCTTGATTAGCCCAAGGAAATTTGTTTTGCAGCTGTGGTAAATTAGACGATGACAAAATAAACCCCGATCCTTCCTATTCTTTTGGGAGTAGAAGAAAGAGCAGGAGGAGTGCCTGGCTCCGGCACACTGCTGTGTCTTGATCTTCAACAGAGCCTTCTGAGGACAAATGTTGGGCTTCCCTTTACACTCACTGGTTTCTGTATTTTGTCCATGAGCATGACATAAAAGAACTCAGATTTGGTTTGTGAAATGGAAGAGAAAAGGTCATTCCTGCATCTGAAATCTATGTTAGGCAGCTATAATTTATTCCTATAATGCCCTCCCTCTTTAGGGAGTATAGGAAACCCTCCCTGAAATTGTCCTCACTGGTGTGAGTGAGAGGCAGATGTAGATCTCCTATATCTCTGTTTAATATGTATGCATTTTCTAACGGCTTGGAATCCATGAAAGCTTCCTGGCTTCACATGGAATGTCCTCAGTAACCTTTAGCTTTACTGCTATGCAGTGAGCATGGCAAAGTCATCTTTAGATTTCATCTTTCTATGATGGACTCACAGATATCTAGGGACACATCCTGAAGATGAACAGATTCTTGTCAAGTTTGGGTTTTGTCTCCTTTGTTCTGTATCGTATAAAGGGAAAATGATGAAGTACAGGAATAGAACGCAGTCCAAGGTGACTTGGAGAATGACTAGAAGCATAGTCTTGCCTCTGATACAACATTTACCATTTATACATCCAAAGACTTTGAACAATGAGTGTGGTAAAAGACACTTTGATCTTAGGTGGCAGCTTTGTTCTCTATTTGATACTTATGAACAATAAAACAGACAAGAAGGTTGAACTCTCATCAGTGTCCAATGTATAGTTTTAATCACCAAAATCTAGAGAGGAGGGGCTGATTGATGCGTTTGTATCATCAAATACCAGTCAAAATTTCTAGATGAGGCATGAAAGTCATACAAAGGAGGCTAACACATTATGGCAAGGAGATGTGATGTGGGGGACACGGTACAATAAAGAATGCTAATTATCATCACATGGCAACTCTTTCTCACAAACATCAGCACTTTCCCTGGCATCAAAGCTGATACCCAGAGATGTGTCAGAATAGATTAAGGTCATAGAGATACTTGCTATAAAGTTTGAGACAAGAAATTTTGACAACTAAATCCTATTTTATTTACCTTATGAGAATTTTGTGAATTAAATAAGTGTATCTTATTTATGACATAAAAGTAATGCCCCAGAAAGGATTTAACTTCTCAGTATGCAAATCATAGACTTTATTCATATATCTCATGAAACAATACAAATCCTTGTGGTGACAGAAGCCATCTGTCATTATAAGTCATATTTGATTGCATAATAGAAACACTCTGGTGACCTCTGGATCTACATCTTAAAACTTGAGACAATATCCTGACTCTGTCTCATCATTAAGAGCTTGAAGCATTGTCTCTCTTCCAGAAAGAAGGCGAAGGTTAAAAGTATTGAGACCAAATCTTAAAGCGTCCTGTACAGAGTAAGAGAACACAGTAGATTTAGTTTCCTTTCAAAAGGATGCACATGGAAGTTAGTACCTGATCTTCATGGTATTTACAAGAAGGACTGAACACCAAAGCATGGCCAAGGAATGACACTATGGAGTGGAGGGAGGAAGGCTACCAGTCTGCAGTTTACCGGCTGAGTTAGTATTTTCCCATGTTTTCTTTGTATGTCATTTGTATCAAGCAGAACTATCTTGGGCATGATGAAAGATGAATCGTAGTTATATCTTCTTTGCACCCATCAAACCACCCATGGCAAAGCTGACTTTTCAGGAAGGTGTTCTGTGTGACTGTCCTAAAGAATATACCAGGACATAAAAAGGATAAAAGGAAAATGATGACTGAGCCCACGATGTCATAATGTGGGGAAGTTCTTTATCACATAATAAATGCACAATCAATAAGGGATTTTTTTTAAAGTAAGAGGCTGCAGGGTTAGAATAATTCAGAATTGCACAAAAAGCCTATTTAATATGTTTGTACAATCATAAGAGGAAGATAATTCACTTATACAACAAAGACAAGGAGTGTGAATGCCAAGATGTTGCTAGAAAATGAAGCACCTGGGCACTTGTTAGTGCTCTGTGTTGGTTTCATTTTTAGTTATAGCACACTGAGCTCACTGCTCAGTTACAAGCAGACCTGTATCGAATTGTACCCGGCAGTAGTTTCTCTTCTTGGCAGTGGAAATTGGAAAATTGAATTTTCTTCTGCATTCTAATCTAATTCAAAATTTATTTTGTATTTAGACTCTTTATATAATTATTGCCATCATCATTATTTAGCAACTTTTGCTTAATCTATTAATGAGAAATGGATATTTTCAATGTTGGAGCTCCACAAGGTCTATTAGGGATAATTATGGCTAGAAGCAGGGTGTGAGAGTAAGGAGTAAAGTTGGGAAGTGCAGAACAGGCCCACTTAGAGCTCTGAGCAGTCAAAGCAGTAGGGAGATGAGAGAAAAATACCAGGTAGAGAGAGAAATTGGGTCAAGACATTGAAGGTTGGAGCACTCAGTCACAGCCATTCATCTGGTTATTAGATGATTTCAGAAAAGAAATACTTAAATTTAGTTATGCAATCACTGGTATTAAGTTTGTAGCTTGCATCATTGTAAGATGGAGTGACATAGTGTTTTGGGGGCTGGGAGTATGTATCAGTGATGGAGCTGTTTGTCTAGCATGATCTACCATGCTTGAGGACCTGGGTTCAAGCTGAACACAACAGAAGTTTGTTTTTTTTTTTTTTAAAGAAACATTTTCTTAAAGAGGAACTGCCTCTACTAAATGTACCTCCTCATGGGAGGTCTTCCTTCTTGTATGAGGTAATGGGAGTGGGTTAGGAGGGGGAGGCTGGAGGGGTGGAAGGAGGGAAGAGGGAGATCTTTGACTGATATAGAAAATGAATAAAATATTTCTTTAGAAAAAGAGATATTCTATACCACAAAGACAATTGCTCAATTATGATCATAACAGCATTATCCCTACTAGCCAGAAACAACCTAGATATCCTCCAACTGGGGAAATGGATAAAGCAAATACATTTATACAATGGAGTATTACTCTGCTGTTAAAAATAATGACATCAGGAAATTTGAAGGCAAATGGATAGGACTAGAACAAATCATCTTGTGTGAGGTAACTTAGACAGAAAGACAAACATGGTATGTACTAAGTCATAAGTGGATATTAGCTACAAAGTAAAGGATAACATGCTACAGTCCACAGCCCCAGAGAGGGATACATGGATTTCCCTTGGAGAGGGAAATACAAGAGATCTCCTGGGTAAACTAGAGGTGGGTGGGGATGGGAACATGAGGGATCAGGTTGGGGGTGGGATGGATAGGGAGAATAATAAAAGAGATGTATTGATGGGGGGGGGCGTATTTTTGGGTCAGGTAGAAACCTAGTGCAAGGGGAACTCCCATGAATTTAAAAGTATCAACCCAGCTAAGACTCCTAGCAATAGTGGGCTGGTAACCTGAACTGGTCATCTCCTGTAATCAGATTGATGACTACCCTAATTTTCACCAGAGAGCCTTTGTCCAGTGACTGATGGAAGCAGATGCAGGGATCCACAGCCAAGCACTGGGCCAACTCCAGGAATACTGTCAAAGAGATGGAGGAAGGATTGTACAATCCAGGGAGTCAAGGTCATCACAAAGGAACCCACAGAGACAACTAACCTGGGCTCACAGGAGCTCACAGACACCGGACTGACAGCTAGGGAGCCCACATCGGACTGACCTAGGCCCTCTACATATATGTGACAGTTGTGTAGCTTGGTTTAGCTGTGGGACCCCTACCAGTGGAAGCAGGGCCTGTCCCTGATGCTTTGGCAGGCCTTTGGGTGCCTCTTCCTCATACTGGGTTGCCTTACCAAGCTTGGGAGGAGGTTAGTCTTAACGTCAACTTGATATGCCATGCTTTGTTGACACCCTTGGGAGGCCTGCCCCTTTCTGAACAGAAACAGAGGAAGAATGTATGAGGTGGGGGCAGAGGATCTGCGAGGGAGGAATAAGAAAAGAAGGAGGAGAAACTTTGGTCAGGATGTAAAATAAATGAATAAATGTAATTAATACAATTTTTAAAAGATATTTGAACTGTCTTTTGTGATATGTTTGTATGTGTGTGTCTGTATGTGTGTCTGTATACATGTGTGTACATGTGTGTGATGTGTGCATGTGTGTCCTTGTGTGTGTGTGCATGCCTGTGTGTTTATATGTGTGTGTGGGGGATATTGGGAGTGTGGGTGTGTGCATGAGTGGGTGTGTATGTTTCCCAGGGACCACATAGCCTCTTGAAGCTGGAATTAAAAGCAGTTGTTAGTCACCTGACATGGTTACTTACAAATCTCAAGTCCACTGAAAGAATTTGCATGTTTTCTTGTGGTCTTCACTGCTAGGCCATTTCTCTAGTCCCAAGAAACAGTATTTTAATGAAAGTGAGATTTCTCTAGCCAGTAACTCTCTTTGTTTTGTGTGATGTCAGAGGGCTCAGTCCCCCACACAGATATACTCACTCTGAGCACTTCCAGGACATTGAGTACAGAAACATGATGTAGAGATTTTTTCTGACTTTACAACAGGCAACTCCAGTGCCCCTGAAATGCACTGCAATGGTTTCCAACTTAACAGAATTCTGAAAAGGGGGCGATAAAGAAAGTCTACTCCCTAAAAAATAGCACAATGGAGAGACTGCTGGGAGACGCCTGTTCTTTATTTGAGATGTCTAGATTGAGCAAATAACATATGTTAATCAGTTAAATACGGATTTCAGGTAAGTTTCGTTTTTTGTTTGTTTGTTTGTTTTTGTTTATAGCCTCAGGAATGGCACCATAGATCTCAGATTTTTCTGATCCTCTACTCACTTCCTTTAGCAACAACGACAAAAACTTTCCACAACAATCACACTTTGGGGACACTTCCTTTAAGTGGAGTCATACATATGCCTTTAAGACAAGAGTCTGGGACATGGCTCAGCCTTTGATTCTCCTGTGGGCCCCTGACTTCAGAATATCCTTTTTTCTTACCCTTGTGTTCAACACAGAGATGCAAACCCTGGTCCTTTCTTGAATCTCCTTACGAGAAATCAAGGGAGCCTCTTAGTTTGGAATGAAGTGTTCACAAGTTTGTTTGTTTTCCTACAGCTAACCCACCATCTCCAGTAGCTATAAAATAAGAAAAAACCACTTTTTCATGTGTGCATCTAGTCTTTCTCAACTGGCTTCTGATATAGACAGGAAACCAGTGAGAACCAAACCTCTCTGTCTCTCTCTGTCTCTCTCTCTGTCTCTCTGTCTCTCTGTCTCTCCGTCTCTGTCTCTCTCTCTCTTTCTCTCTCCCTTTCTCTCTCTCTTTCTCTCTCTCTCTCTCTCTCTCTCTCTCTCTCTCTCTCTCTCTCTCTCTCTCACACACACACACACACACACACACACAAACACATTATTGAGGAAGTTTGTTTTTATTCCCTCTACCCTGTCATCCCACATGATTATGAGGGGTTTACCTGAGTGCCTTTATAGATAAATATGAAGAATACTATTTTCTAAGAAGTACACAATAGAATTCAATAATTTGAGCTTATCCAACTTGGTGAATGAATGAGAAACTGAGGTGTCATGTGACTCTACAAACTGAAATGGACAAGAAATCAATGCACCAGATGTGGATCAAACTATCTTGCATTTTTATGTTTTTCACATTCAGGCAAATGCTCTGATTATCTGGGTTATTGCAAGAAATTCTAAGATTTAGGTAGATTCTGGACAATCAAAGAATCAACAATACTTCACAGATGAACAGATACCAAATATTCCCCCAAAACACTGGAGACATATTCTTGGAGGTTTAACCACGTTTGTTTTATTGTCTGCAGACAGGCAGGACTTCATCAGTCTCTTTGCTTGTGAAGCATTTGGAGTTAGGTAGAACCAATGAGGGGTTCATGGATCACTGAATGAGCAAATATAAGTTCATGGTAGGCTGTAAAAATCTGCGTGAATTCATGGGAGTAAAGAGTTTGGTCCCCAAAACTCGGGTTTAAAAAAAAAAAAAAAAAAAAAAAAAAAAAACAGAAATCAGCTTACACTTGAAATCTGAGAGGAGAGAGGTGGAGATAGGAGTAATCTTATGGCTCAGTGGCTAGCCAGCCTAGCATTCTGGGTGAGTCCTGCTCCAGTGAGATACCTGCTCCCCCCTCCCCCAAAAAAAGAATATAAAAGCAATTTGAAAGGAATAATACCCAAGGTGTCCTATAGCTTCCACAGGTAGTTCACATAGTACACATATGTATGCACACTGACTAAGTTATTTTTCAAGGCCAATACCACATTATCTTTTAAATCTGGAATGTAATACTGCAAAACAAAAGCCTATGAATTAGAGTGTCCTCTAGAAACAATTAAATTGTCCCACTCTGTCCTCCTGATTCAGGATCTCAGAAACTGATATTCAGAGAAAGACTGGTCACTCATTTAAACTCCCTGATGACACACAGGGGTGGGAGTCCCCATTCACATTGATTAACACACTGTGTTCATGCAAATTTTCACAGCTTACCAAGAACTCATATTTCCTCATTCAACGTGCCATGTAAACCACTTCTCAGTTCTGTCTGAACTTGACATATTCTCTTAAATATGTCATAAGCAAAGGAATTGAAGTAGTCACCCAGGAAATTTCATTAGGGAGATAATAGAGAAGTTTTAGAAAACTCCAGCTAAGACCCCCAGTAATAATGGAGAGGGTACCTGAACTGGCTTTCTCCTGTACTCAGTTTATCCTAATTGCCATAAGAGAGCCTTTATCCAGTAACTGATGGAAGCAGATGAAGAGATTCACAGCCAAGCACTGGGCTGAGCTCCTGGAGTCCTGTTGAAGAGAGGAAGGATTATATGTGCCAGGGCAGGTCAAAGTTGTGACAGAGGAACCCACAGAACAGCTCACCTGAGCTTGTGGGAGCTCTGAACTGAAAGCTAGGGAGTCTGCATGGGACGGACCTAGGTGCTCAGCATGTGTGAGAGTTATATAACTTGGTCTATTTGTGGGGTCCTAGAGGTGGGATTACGACCTGTCCCTGGCACTTGAGTTGGCTCTTGGGAACCCTTTCCTCATGCTGGGTCACCTTGCCCAACCTTGATATAGGGGGAGGAGCTTGGCTCTGCCTCAGCTTGATGTGCTATGCTTTGTTGACTCCCATGGAAGCCTGCCCCTTTCTGAATGGATATGGAGGAGAAGTGGATGGGGGTGGCATAGAAGAGAGGTGGGTGTAGGGAAAGGAAGAAGAGGAAAGAGGCAAAACTGTGGTCAGTATGTGAAATAAATGAAAAAAAATTAATATACAAAAAATTGGAATTTCATTTTAAATTTTTTCACAAGTTACTTAAGAACTGAAAACCTAAGTTACAAACACTGATTTTTTTCTTTATTGCATATCTTTATCATGATGTTAGCATATAATAAATAGAGTAATTGGTATTCCACAGAGTGTCCAGTTATTCCTTACTGCATGATTTGTTATTCTTCTAAAATCTGAACATAAAAGAAACAAAAACTGCTTCTGGGCCTTTTATAGGCAGGTTTCCAGTTTACATGTTATGACTAAGATCTTAACAGTTACCAACCATGGAGTCAGGTGAATATATATCATAGCATATGTTTCTTTAGTGGGGCTAATTTCTTCCTGGATCATATTTCAAATACTGAAACTGAATGAAGCAAAGATGGGATAAAAGGAGAAGTACTTAGTTGACTGCGGGTATTTTTAGATGCTTCATTCATTAATTAGACCCTAAAACAATAGCCACTTTCTCACTTTTATCTCCCTGGCTAAATTCCAGAGCAGTTACTCTAATGGCACACAGATCCCCTTAGATCCTGAGGAGATGTGGTTTCCATGCTTTGGTTCAGTAACTAAGAGTTAGTTGGAAGCAATGCGGCAGTTTCGCTTTCTTCTTCTGAGGAGCAATCACTTGATTTGTATTTATGGGATTTATAGAGAAACCAGCAAAGACAAGGCTAGTTTGACATGAAAATAGAGAAAACGATTTCATCTTGCAAATCTCAGAATTGCTAATGTTTTTGAAGTGTGTCAATCTGGGGAGAATCAGAGCACAAAATGAATAATGAAAAGTATCATGTCAGATGCTCAACTGCCTTTTCAATCACAGGTGTGTCGTGCAGCTGAGGATGCCACCAGAGAGCTGTCACAGATGGCTGTGCTGCTGGCAAGGGTAAGCTGGAAGAAGAAGAAGCAGGGAGATCTGAAATCATTACTTCAGATCTAAGCTGCCTGGAACTTAGGTGAAATATGAATGTGTAAATGTCCATATCCTACACCCAGAGGAAACTGGTCCAAGAGCTAGAATTAAGTCCTTTATAGCCCTTGTCGTGATTCCTAGCTGTCACTAAAAGGAGAATTGGTGGGAGAGGAAAACCTCACATTTTAATGAACAAAATATATTCAGATTTAAGCTAAGTGTAAGTTCCATTCAAACTACCTGAACTGGTACAAAGGAATATAAATGAAACCTATTAATTTAAATCATGTGAGATAGCTATGCAGAGAGGGGACATGACAAATAGTCAAAAATGTTTGGAACTTTCACCAAACAGAGTTATAATTTATACATCTCAGTAAATGTATAATGAATAGATGGAATTTTATCCTAATTTCCTCCTTAAATACTTTCACAAGATAATTGAAAAAGGATTATAAAAGTAATAACTCCTCTGCATTATTTGAATGGCTAAAAGCAACTTCAAGTAGTAGGCCCTAAACTCTCGTGTGTCTGAGATATAGAAGTCCCTGTGTGGGAGAATTTATTGCTGGATACGTAGTACAAGAAGGCCTTCTTGATGAGACTCCTGTGTACAAAGGGGAAGTTTGCTTGGTACAATTGTTCACAGAAATTTATGGATCTGGCTAACACCAGTAAAACAATATGCAGTGTGAGGCTGTGGAAATGGGGTGGGCACAGAGAGTACAGATGTCAGATGGCTGCAGTGTGTCTCTATGACTACAATGTAGAGGTTTCTACCAGGTGACAAGGGAGTGAGTCCACATTTATGATAGATTTTGAAAGATAACCACTAAAACAAGAATGAACAGTGGTTATCAGGTATGATGAACCAAAATAGTGAGGTCAAAATTACCCTAAGATTTTTGTGTGTGTGTGTGTGTGTGTGTAGAAAGCTTAGAACATTCTGAAGTTATCCTCAAAACTCAAAAATAAAAATCTGTTGAAAGATTATTTATAATGCATTAGAGAAAGAGGGGGAGAGAGAGAGAATAGAGGAGAGCTTTACCTCATAAAAGGGAGAACAAAACAAAGCTCTCCATGGCAAAGCAAGATTGTAGACGACAACAGCCAATATGCTATGACTTAGGTATGTGCTAGAAGATCAAAGCTGTACTGTGTTGAGGAACAGAGATCCTTCCTGTGTTCTCAAAGCAGATGAACTCCACACTTGGAATTCTCTGTGAATATTTTGTTATGTGCAGACAGGCAGGAACCAGGAAGTCCATGGAAAGGACACACTAAGGGAGATATTAGTCAGTGTGCCCTCTTCTCCACTGACCAACAGGGGCTCCTGATGATGTCATCTGCAATCTGCTTCCCAAATGGAACTGAGCTGCCACCTTCCCACTGACTCCTGAGTACTGGAAGACTCCCTGGTAAGAAGTAAAGATGTTTAGGATAGGTGAAGGATAGGTAAAGGGAGGTGAAGCACCTTCTATAAGCAACTGTTTACATAGCTCAGGTGTAGTCAAAAATAAGGCCAATTGCCAAGAGTGAGAGGGGTCTGACATAATTCTCAGCACCAGAGATCTTCCTTTACTCTAGAAATAACAGATGATTTGTTTAGGAATAAAAGTGTATTTGTTGTGATGCTTACTTCAAATGTCTTTCCTCCTCCTCATGCTCTGGATATTGTAATAAATTCATTTAGATGCCTTTTTCTTTACGTTCTTTCCACTCTCTCTTCCCCATATCCAATTATCGCCCATGCTGGAAGGCTGTAACGGTACAATCTGCTTCCTAAAGTTTTCCTTAGTCCTTGGTTAAAATTAGTGTTTGAATCATTTTCTCTAAAAGCAGAGTCAGCTGAGCTTACCACACTGGGCTAGAATAGTGCCTTGGTGGGTTTGTCACTCAATGTGATCATTCACAACTTGGGAAACAATTCCTATGCAGCTTTCCATCTAACAACGCAGCTCCACAATTGTACCATACAGTAAAAAAGGAACGCAGAAAATAAAACCCTACTTCCAGTCCCTTCCATATTTCTCTTATTATGGTAGTTTTTACTTGAAACTTAGCATGATTTTAGGTTAAAAAAAATTAATTATTGGTAGGGATAATATTGTTCACTTTTATAGCAAGAAATTAGAATTTTATGTTTAAAAATATCAGAGCATTTAATTTGCATGTGCAATTATCAAAACCACCAATTTATATTTGATAACTAATGGATGCATGTATTTTTTTCCTCTTACAATATCAGACTAAAGGCATGAAACTCCAGTAATTTTTTTATGTTTTGTATGGGTACATTCCACACTGCATCTGAAGCCTCAGAACAGGAAAAATAAAACAAGGGGGAAATGACTTAGGCTGTCATTTTCTTTCAGATATATCATCATCTGACCTAAGTGGGAGTCTGACACCGGGAGTGACATGTGGAGAAAAGGTTATACTGGAAATGGTTGATCATTTGCCAAAAATCTCACTTTGATTGCGTAGTGTGGCTTTTAGTGTTGTTTGCCCTCGGTTATCTTTGATGAAGCACATTTGCCGTAGACTGATTCTACATTGTGCTATATGCCTCCATGGTTTTCTATCACCTGGATTCTAACTCACCTGTCTCTCATAAGAACAGCCTTGAACTGGGTAGCAGGATAAGATGTAATTCCTATTTTGGGGATGCACCATTTTTTCCATGCACTTTACTTGGACAAAAAAATAAGCTTAAATATAATACCAAGAGATGATAAAATGGTAGAACAGAGTCACATAGCATCAGTCTGCTCTTCCATGCGGTATTAAAAAAAGTAATGCATGGGTAGCGTGTAGGGATGTGAATGTGGATAGACACTGGAAAATAAACTTCATAAAATGCAGAGATTTGGGTGAATTACAAAGCAAGAGAGAAATGGAATATTCCAGAAGTTGGTGTTTGGTGTCTTGTTCTGGGGAAGAAGAATCATTCTTCAAAGAATGCTGCCCAAGGACTTGAAATCAATGACATGGAGTCTGGATAACATGCTGTCCCCAAATAAGCAGCTCATTGCATCTCTTTGGAAACACTAAGAGTACTCCAGTCTGAAGAAAGCTTTGGCAGTGGCATGTTGTCCAAGACCCTGATGCTCTAGGAGTCAGGTACTCGGCATAAGAATATCACAGAGTCCCTGACTATGCCCTGATGCTTTGACCAGTCACAGGAGATAATTTTGGCTCCTGAAAGTGTATGTGATTGAATCTCACTGAGAATTTCAAACAAATAGAAGCAGAAGGTTGAATCGAGGGAATTGCCCCCAGAATCATCAGTTCAGCAAATTAGACTTCTGTAGCTTTGAGTAACACCAGTCACTTTTAGTTTCATGGGGGCCTAACTCTGAAAGTACCAGGATAAAGGGAAGTGGAATTCTAAGTTCCTGTTAGCCTCACTCTGCTACTGTATGTGGTAACTGACTTCTATCCCACTCTCAGGATCATCCACCCATCTCCACATATTTGGCATCCTCTTTAAACCTAGGCACACAGACTAGAAACCACCAGAATTCGAAATGTGTGGGATGTCAGCACAAGAGAAGACCACACAGATCTGCACTTGCAACACTCAAGTACAGAGCAAAAACCTCTGCAGAGAAAACATAAGTTCGCTCATAATTCGGCCTCAGATCATTTGGTGAGAAACAAATTGCTCAACTTGCATCTGATTCTAACTCATGTAGCGCTGTTGTTGAGGGGAATGTTAGCCAGGGGCGGCAGAGTTCCAGGACTATCTCTATACTTGGCTTGTGCCACCTTAAAATCACAGCCAGTCTAGCTCAATCCACACAGTTTGCGATCAAGTGTGTTTACTTGGGCTCCAAGCACAACATATAAGAGGAATTAGAGATTCCTATACCACTCCTAGTTCATCTTTCATTTTTTTGCATTTATTTTAGTTGTTATTTGATTCTGCATTCTTTTTTATTTTCTTTTTGGATTCTTACTTGTTACCATATTTCCTCTCAGTCGAAGCTGTTTTTTTTTTTTTTTTTAGTTTTGATTTTATTATCCATGTGGCTTTAAGGGTCTCACACCAAGAAAAACCATCAGCACAATCATGAGAGCATGAATAGACAAGGAAATGCAAAGTCAGAAATGATGGAGTAGTATCAAAGCAGTGAAATCTCAGCCTTGTAAGATAGACATGAAAGGAAGAGTACAGTTGGATATTCAGATCAAAAAAGAGGAATCAATGCAACAGTAACAAGTATGTACGTTTCAGCTAGTTAGCTTGGCAGTCAGATTGGGCCCAAGGAGCCCTGTTCTAATCCCTGTCTCCATTGACAAATGCTTCTCGTGCTATGGTAAGTTAAACTGGACATTTGCCTTGTTCCTCTTGTTTGTTTTCTGTTTCTGAATAATTGGTATTTAAGTAGCTACTTTAAGTTCTTGCTGTAGAGTATTGACAGGAATTGGCAGGGCTAATTAAGGAAGGTCATTACTTTGCATGACTCTCTCAAAAACTTTGCTCAGTTGAACACAGACCTTGTTTAACCCTTAACCATGTCTATTGCTCTGATATTTTTTTTATATTGCAGAGAGTTTGAGACAGTCTATGTGATCACAAATAATTAAATTAAATTTCATTCAGTTTAAAAATTTAGAAGTTAGGGACTACATTTCAAATCTGTTTTCAATCATCCATAAACAAGACTTTATTTATTTATTTATTTATTTATTTATTTATTTATTTATTTATTT
>CABHPR010156420.1:6594-16630 GCA_902168415.1 Peromyscus melanophrys | reverse complement strand
ACACACACACACACACACACACACACACACACACACACACACACACATGTTTGTATCTGTATAAAAAAACATTTGTGTGCAGGTCCACAGACATGTGTTTCCATATGTATGTTGATACTGCGTATTTTCCTGGATTGCTCCTTACCTTACTCATTAATGTAATGCTTTTCAACTGAATGCTGAACTCACTTATTTGATTTGTCTAGTAAGCCAGCTTGCTCCTAGACTCTCCTGCTCCTGCCCTCTGTATGCTAGAATTACAGATGGCCTGTCACACCTACCTGGACTTACATGGGTTCTGGGGATCTGAACTCCTGGTCTTCATACTTGTCTGGCAGGTGGTTTAGCCTCTGAGATATCTGTTTGCTTCCTTGTGTTGCTTTAAGCAACTGATATGGAGATAGCTATAGAAAGTAGAGGTTAAGATGAATAAGCTTTATTTTCCAAATACAGTGCCATGGATATCTCTAATGACATGTGCTGATCTTCTGATAACAATAGGATCTCTTCCTATGAAAAGATGTGCTGTGAGTACCTTTATCTTGAACTTAAGTATGTATGTGCTGGCTAAGCTGGGCATGGCCATATAATTAACTGGGTTGTTACTAAAAAATAATGCAATCCCTCTTGGGTCTCCTTGGATGTTAACTCTTGTTATTCAAATGCTATAAGACAGAGAAAGCCCAGTTTCACTACTTAAGGAGATTCCACACAGAATCCATGCGTAGGTATTCCAGTTTAGTTGAAGCCTAGAAACACAACTGGAGTCAACTGTCGGTAAATATGAATGAAAACACCTCCGAAATATTCTAGCACTACCTGCTATTTGATCATCTCTTCTTTCCCCGTAGACACAGAGACCTGAATCCCTCCAAATGATGTCACAGTCATCATGGAGAAATGAGCAGAGTGCACTTCAATCTAACTCTCAATTTCTGGCCCATAGAATCCATGAGGATGATAAAGTGGTTGTTTTACTAAAATGAATTTAGTGGCAGTATGTTACACAGGCATGCTGACCAATACGCAAGAGAGAATATGCAAAAAAAATAAATGAAAGAGATCAATCAAGCTAAAAAAATACATTTTGTGTGAATTAACATGTAGGGCATGCAATTGAGAAACTTACAAAGTCCTTTTCTGCACTGCTTAAGTATTGTTGGGTAAGAAAAAGAAACATCTGTGATGATAGTTAAACCATCCAAGTCTCTGTTAGAAATTGCAACTTGGGACAGAGTTCTGGGAATACAAATGAGGTTATGCTGAGAAACGAAGCTGAGGAGAGCCCAGATTGTGATGAAACTCATGGAGGCATGGAAAACAATGCCAAGACTGAAGCAGAGTGAGGGAAAAGCACCTTTGCATAGTGACTTTAGGACAAAAATAAGACAAAGCTGAATGGCATCTCTCTGAGCAAAATACTCACATTCATATGTTCTTCCAGTCTATGCCACTAACCATTATCACAACTTCCATGGCACTCTAGAATCATGTTACTGTCCCAGTCCATAAGGAAGGCAAGTTTGATTCCCTACAAAAAATGAATCAATTAGACTGTTTCTTCTTGTTGTTGTTCGTTTGCCTGGTTTTTGTTTTTGTTTTTTGTCAGATTGAAACAAGCTAGAGTCATCTGGAGAGAGACATCAATTGAGACTATGCCTTTATTAGATTGGCCTTTAGGCAAACTTGTGGAATTTTTTTTAATTAATTATTGCTGGGGAAGAGTCCAATCCATTGTGAATAGCATCACTCCTGGCTTGATTTATTCTGGGTGGTATAAAAAAACAAAGTGAGCAAGTCATTGGAAACAGTTAAGTAAGCAGCACTCCTCCATGGCCTCTGAGTCAGTTCTTCCCTTGAGTTCCTGCTCCAACTTCCCTTCATGATAGACTACATGTGTAAACAGAAATAAGCCTTTCCTTCTGCAAATTGCTTTTGGTCATGGTGTTTTCACAACAATAGAATCCTAACTAGGACACTAATCTTGTAGGGCTTACAATATCTCAGTGGTAGAGTATTTGCCAGGCATACACAAGATCCCATGTTAAACCCCAGGAACTGGGAGGGAAAAATAAGATTACCTAACAACACTGTGGAGCTCCAGTGACACACTAACATTTGGTGTGTGAAACTCTCAAACACAATGTCTAGCACAGAGTGAGCATTGAATGAACAACATGGTGCTAGTTGCTTTGTTATTACTATTGCTTTCATCATTAAAATCTTCAGTCCATATGCAAAGCCAATACATGCAATGTAATCACCTCTCATTTATATATGAATCTGCCTGAGAATTCATTCTAGAACATATTGTGTATTCAATGGCTGCTTAGTAAATATGTAGGTCTAAGGCAACTATTTCTTGGCATATCCTGAAGATCTTTACATACCATGCTCACATCTACCTACTGAACTACTATCAGCAGAACAAGAGCCTAGGTGGAGCTAGCTGTTAATGAGCTTTCTCCAAGGAAATACTGCCCAGAACTAAAATGACTCATGACCTAAAGTGCATTTTATAGTGTCATTTTTCTCCCGTGGCATTCTGTGCCACATTAAATTTTATCCAAAGCAATTGAGACTCTAAATCCAAGCTTAAAGGCAGAAGGCCAGGGAGGGAGGCTATGATTATGGTGATATTGGGGGTAATGACTGCACTCAGCGGTGGAAGGAGGGCTCTTCAGAGGATCCTGCTTCAGAGTTAGCATGTGGTAATTAACCGGGAGAAAGCTTTTTCCTAGCCCCAGGTGGAACTGTTAAATCCTGAGTCAAGATGCTGTGCTGAACAGAAGATAGAATCAAAGTCGCCCCAGCTCTCCTGTCTGTCCCATTTGCAAAACACTCCTGTGTAAGAGGCAAAGCTCATTCTTGGACTGACAGAGGGATTTGATTGCAGTGTGTTGGTTCACTCACCCATTCAGTCATTCGACCTGCATCAGGATGGGCATCCCCCATTAAATGCATGTCCTATGTTCACTCCATTCCCAAGATAGCTCCCTAGAGTGCAATAGTGTACTATCTGTAACCAGCCATTTAGAGTCCATGTTCCTTTTAACATTTGAAGGAAAGGCTTGCCTCTGGATTGCCACTTCTAGAAAGACAGGCCAGCATTTTCAAAATATTGGCCCCTCTGTCCTATGGAAAGATGGAAGTTTTTAATTATTTCACTTTCGGGTTATCTTGTTGTAGTCAGTGGTCCATATATTAAACCCTTTCAAGGCTAAAAATATGATTTCAATGTCTGTGGGAACTGAGCGCATTTCATGATGCTTCTTTTTGTAGTTTTAACTAATTAAACAAGGACTTTGGTAGCTTATCATCAATTGTCCCAATGCTTTCGCCTCCAAAGAGGAGCTGTTGATTGTATGATCTTGCTACCCACCTAATTGGAACTTTAACATGTGCTTGGCCACAGCCACATGTTAGTACCATCAGTTTCCTTGATTCTGTGTCTTCTAATTTAAGGTTCCTACTTCTTATCTCCTCAGCCTTTCTGTCATTATCCTCCAGCATGTCTTGATTTCATTCTGCATTCAGAATTCAGAATAATATTCATTATTATGACGTATTTTTTAGCTCATTTTAACTTTTTTAATCCTTCAATTTGTAGAGTCACAGGAACCTTGACCTTGTCTGACTTACTGAATCATTGGATCTTTCATTTGGATGGTGAAATGTGACCAGACCAAACATAAAACATTGAAGTAAAAATGGAATAAAATTAAAATGATCACCATCTGATTGCTAAATAAATAAATAAAGGCAGAAGACAAAAACCAAGGCCATGGCAATTCAGTGCAGCAGTAGGGTCGATTAGCAGTAATATATAGTATATACTATATTTTAAATGCTTCTTCTAAGTTATTTGAAGACACTGTCTAAAATTAATGAATCCACTTTACAGAGGTGAAATTGAGATAAGAACTGATCAAAAAAGGGAAGAATCAAGGTAAAAATCTGATAAGTGCAAAGACCAATCAAAATCATTTTAATTCTATCTGTTATAAAGAAAGGAAGAAACTTCCTCCTTCTTCCTTTTTTTGGAAAATTTATTTATAAAATATATGGTTATGATTACACTTTCTTCCTCTGTTTATCCATAAGGAAGGCAAAGCTCTTGTTAGCTTTGCAGTTCAGTGTTGTTTTTCGAAGGACCTAGGAAGAGACACTTTGAAAGTCAGTTACCACAGAAGAATACGTCTAGGTATCTCAGTTTCTTCAAGACACAGGAATGCAAATTCAAGCATAACTGGCAAGTTCAGGATTATAGAATTCTGTCAAGTTTTGAGTCCATTATTTCTCCTTTGCATAAAACCAATTAAGCTACACCAGGGCCCTCCCCCATTACCAGGTAAATCCATTGTGAATATGAACACAATTGACAGAGGTACTATCCAGCCTCCACTCTTGACTTCTCGTCATTGCTTATGTTGAGAATATGTATGTGACAGAATGTCTGCTCACCAGTGTGGAGTGTCAAGTTTCTTTCTGCTTTTCAGGTTTATGAGGATTTACATTCTAGGATAGTCAATGTTTGCCCAGCAATAGGATTGCCTTCTTTCTCTGATACACTTCTGCAGACAATTTTTCTGGATTGAGATTATCTTTCTTAATTATATGAACCTGAAAAATGTCACTCAAGAGTAAAATAGGACAAGATGAGTTCCTTTGAGAGTAAACATTGAGACTTCATTCTACACTTAATAGCAAATCTACCCCTGAAAGTAAATATAAACTACAATAAGTAGAATTTCATTTTTAACTCTGTATATTTTTCATCTAACGGATTCCTTACAAATAGAATATGACTTTCAAAAGGTAAGTAGCATACTATAGTACATTATATTTAGTACATATAGAGATTCCATGGGGATGGGGAGACCCTAGGAATCATTGTACGCTCCCCTGTAGCTAGTGTGTATAAAAAGAAAACAAGGTATGTGTAAGTTTGAAAAAGTTGTCAACTGTATGTCAAATAAACTATAAATATACAAAATACACAAAATTTTGTATAAAAATAGTTGGAAAGCAAGTAACTCAGTTAAAAATGTGTAGAAGAAAATCTGACTCGACATTTCTCAGAAAACATAAAAGTGGCCAAGAGACAAAAAGAAAAATATTTCATATCAAATCAATGTTTAATATCAATTATTATCAGGAAAATACAAATTAATGCTATATTGCTTTGCATCTGTGTCTTAGTCCAGTATGTGGTACTGTAACAGAACATCCCCAGTTGACATACAAAAAAAGGAATGCATTTTGTAGTACTACAAGCTAGAAAAGTGACAGCAACCAATGAGGGGCTTTCAGCTTTCTTAGCTCATAGGTTAAGAGGGTTTGGGATAGAACATAGGAAACAGAGAGAGATCAAACACCTTGTCTTATTGTCTACTACAAGAGGTATTAATCCATGCACAAGGATGGAGCTATCATTGTCTAAACACCTCCTCCTAGGCAGCCAAGAGGCTCACCAGGTAAAAGTACTTTCCAAGCCCAAGAATGTGAATCCAATCTCCAGGATGCACATAAGGGAGAAAAAGAGTGCCACAAGGTTGTTCCCTGTATCCACATATGCAGTAGCATGTGCACATCCACACATGCACACGAATACGTACAAACATACACACTTATAATAAAGACAAATAAAATTAAGTAGCTCCCAGTGGACTTCATGTTCCATGTTCTTGTTCCCTGCTTCAAGTAGCACAGACACTGAGAGCAACAATTAATAAATGGGACCTCCTGAAACTTAGAAACTTCTGTAATGCAAAAGACATGGTAAATAAGACAAAACAACAGCCTACAGGATGGGAAAAGATCTTCACCAACTCCACATCTGACAGAGGACTGATCTCCAAAATATATAGAGAATTCAAGAAACTAGACATCAAAATACAGAACAATCCAATTAAAAAATGGGCTACAGAGCTAAACAGAGTTCTCAACAGAAGAATCTCAAATGGCCAAAAGACATTTAAGGAATTGCTCAATATCCTTAGACATCAGGGAAATGCCAATCAAAATGACTCTGAGATATCATCTTACATCTGTCAGAATGGCTAAGATCAAAAACATTGATAACAGCTTATGTTAGAGAGGATGTGGAGCAAGGGGAATACTCTTCCAATGTTGGTGGGAGTACAAACTTGTACAGCCACTTTGGAAATAAGTTGGTGGTTTCTCAGAAATTTGGGAATAATCTTCCTCAAGACTCATGACTACCACTCTTGGGCATATATCCAAGGAATGCTCAGTCATACCACAAGGACACATGCTCAACCATGTTCATAGCCACATTATTCATAATAACCAGAACCTGGAAACAACCTAGCTGCCCCTCAACCGAAGAATGGATAAAGAAAAGGTGGTACATATACACAATGGAGTACTACTCAGCAGAGAAAAACAATGACATGATGAAATGAATTTAGAGGCAAATGGATGGAACTAAAAGATATGATCTTGAGTGAGGTAACCCAGACTCAGAAGGACAAACATGGTATATACTCACTCATAAGTGGATACTAGATATAAAGCAAAGGATAACCAGACTACAACCTACAGTTCCAGAGAAGGTAGCAAATGAGGACGAACCTAAGAGGAACACACATGGATCTCCCTGGGAAGGGGAAATAAATGAGATCTCCATGAGAAAACTGGGGATGAGCTGGGTAAATGGAGGATAGGGGATGCTGGATGAGAACATAAGGGAATGTGTTAGTTGAGCTGGAACAGTGACAGAGTGGGAGAGCAATGAAATATCATGATGGAGGGAGACATCATGGGGATGTTGGTAGTCTACCAGTTAGTGAGGGAAAGAAATTGAATGATCTAGTTCAGAGGACCACAAGGTGATTAAAACCTTGACACTGAACAAATTTATAATTTTACTTTGTAGGAAATCCTTAACTGTTATCACATGAGACTTAAGGTTGAGAAAAGTTTCAGTACTGAAGACAAAATCACTACAACCAGAAAGTGGATTGGGGCAGTCATCTACTGAGTCCAAGCCTCCACTGAACTTCTTCAGATGACAATTCTATATGCTGAAGAAACACACCCAAAAAAGGTGAATAAAATTTGCTTTGCAACAAGCAAAATGTAGTATTTGATCTAAATTGTCATGTATATAAGCATACATATCTTATTAGTATTTTGAGAATTTTGTACATGTTTTAATCATATTCACCCTACCTTCCTCAACTCTTCCTATACCTACTTTTACTTAACTTTCCACTCAGTTTTGTGTTCTTTTTTTCAATCATGGCCACTTTGTGATACCTATATATTCTTGGATGTTGGATAATCTTTAAGATAACAATGTATTAAACACTGGGGGTCAGACATTAGACTTTTAAAAAGTGTTTTATTTAATATTCACAACAACCTTGAATATCAGATTTTGCTTGTGGTTTTGGTGGTATAGGTGGGGTGGTACTGTTTCGCTTATTCGATATGAGGAAACAGACAGAGAGGGGTCACCCCACACCTCACCCCATGCTATCTGGAATTAGAATCTGGGATTTAGCCTGAAGGCTTCAAAGCTTGCGCTCTTTTCTTTGTGCAACATTTGCACAAATACTGAAGGTCACATAGGCAGGGCAGTCACATAAATAGCACAGTGAGTCATTGAAATACAGTAGTTATCAAGCAATGTGAGGAGGTTTATTGGATGAATGAGAGAAATTTGGAGCATGACCAACAGATGTAAATGATTATGAACCTGAAATTGGGAAACCCAAAGGTTCCAACATGTATATCTACCAGGTACCTTTGGTATATCTGGTTTTTTTTCCCAATATTAAAATCACTTACATACATGAGCACTAGAAATATTGATATGAGCCAGTCGGTGGTGGTGCACACCTTTAATCCCAGCACGCAGAAGGCAGAGCCAGGTGGATCTCTGTGAGTTAGAGGCCAGCCTAGGCTACAGAGTGAGTTAAAGGACAGACGCCAAAGCTACACAGAGAAACCCTGTCTCAAAAAACCAAAAAAAAAAAAGAATGCAAGAAAGCAAGCAAGCAAGCAAGCAAGAAAGAAAGAAGAGAAGAGAAGAGAAGAGAAGAGAAGAGAAGAGAAGAGAAGAGAAGAGAAAAGAAAAGAAATATCAATATGAATAATATGGACCCTGGTATGTTGTA
This sequence comes from Peromyscus melanophrys, assembly GCA_902168415.1. Lineage (NCBI taxonomy): Eukaryota > Metazoa > Chordata > Mammalia > Rodentia > Cricetidae > Peromyscus > Peromyscus melanophrys. Next base: position 8,483 of record CABHPR010156420.1, on the reverse strand, counting down.
GCTTATATTTTATTTGGAAAAGAATCAATGATCAACACATTTATAGATTGTACTTTGGATCACATGACAGCAGGAAGGGTTTTCTGGCTTGTGAACTGGAGCTGAGGTGAGTTGTGTATGACTTTACTGCTTCTTCTACGAAATGCACACACACACTACATATAACACAGACACAATACAAACATACATACACACAAGCACACACACATACACCATAAGCACATGCATATGCACACATACCACAAACATGTATATACACACCCATGCACACCCGTGTATACTCACACACAAACATACACCTGTACACTCTAAATCTAGTTTCAAAAACAGCACACAGGTGTTTATTTTGGAAGAGCTAGAGTCTAAGATAGATAAGTAGGAGACTGCTTAATATGGGAGGGCCTTTCACAGTATCAAGAGCCTGCTTCTCTTTCCTGTTCTCTGGCCATTTTTCAAGCAGCTTCAATCCTCAACTTCTCTCTTGTCTGAATTTGATACTCATGAATGTAGCAGCAGGATTGGAGAAATGGCTCAGGAGTTAAGAATCAGTAGTACTCTCACAGAGGACACAAGTTCAGTTTTTAGTGCTCACATTGGGCACTCACAAAGCCTGTAGCTCCATATCCATGACATCACACTCACTTTTCTAGACTGTGTAAGCTCCTGTGATCACATATCCATACCCAAACACAGACACACTGAAACACATAATTTAAAAAATAATTTTAAAAGAAATGTTTTCTTTGTTTTAATAGCTCAATACCCTGACCTATCTGGAATTGACTTTCTCTCCATGTATATTGCTGGTGTTTGTATTCTTCATTTACAGTCTCATTTTTGTTTTCCTATTTTTTGAAGCCATCATTCTGTGCAGAGGTCATCCCTGGCTCATTCTTAGGAAGATTCATACTGTCTCTATGTTGTCACAAATGATTGTTCTTCTCATCTATGTAGCATCATTCAGAATTCATTTTCTCTTGTTGGATTTAATCCTCTCTGATCCAGGTTTCCCTCAGAACATCCTAGACTGCATCTACTCTGTTCTGTGTGCTAATATAGGATACAGTACTTGATAATCATTACCAGTCAGTAGTCTAAAAGAGCAAATATATGTCACAAATTGAATCCAATCCTTGCCTTTGAAGATAAAGTCTAACTGGGTTAGAGCTGAGTGGGAAGGTATAAGTTCAAGGTATAAGTCACTGAGCCAAGGCAGAGAGGAACACCAACATGGCTGAAAACTTTAGGTGCATTGGAGAGACTGGAAGGATATGCTGGGAGTCTTATGCATCGTCTATTCATGTTGTAAGAGCCACTTTTAACTTCAACTCTCTTTTTCCTTTTCTCCTTCCTTTTCTCTTGGTACCTCTTTGTATTATCACTTTAATCTTCATTACAGTACACACACACACACACACACACACACACACACACACACACACACATACACAGAGAGAGAGAGACAGAGACAGAGACAGAGAGAGTTTCTCTCTCACTGTCTTCCCCTTCTCTGAATCTCTCTCTGTCTGATTGCTCTTCCCTCTCTATTTCATTTTCTTTCTTTGTCTTACTATCAGTACTTTCTAGGTAAGCAAGACAGAAGGAAGATAAAGGAGTTTTCATAGAAAAAAAATGATCATTGCACTTAGCTCACAGAGTTTTTCTTTAAAAACCTATGTAATTCTTGGGGCTGCAGAGATGGCTCAGTGCTTAAGATCATATACTACTCATGCAACTCAATTGCTACCACTCACATCAGGTAGCTCAAATTTCCTGTAACTCCAGATCCTTGGGATCTGATACCCTCTTCTGGCCCAGCTTAGAAACCTGTATTCATGTGCGCACACACACACACACACACACACACACACACACACACACACACACAC
>CABHPR010156419.1:0-21886 GCA_902168415.1 Peromyscus melanophrys | reverse complement strand
TGCTGGATTGCAGACCAAGTCAGAGTTCTCCAGAGAACCACGCTGGACTGCACCTCACCTCTCCCAGATCCTGTAACCGACCACTTTACTGGTTGTAAGTTACTCCGAAATAAACCTCCTTTAACTACCAGATAAACTACGTGGAGTTGCCTTGTTAGTTCCCCGCTTTAGCACCACATGTCAGGAACACATATGAGAGAGGTCACACTGTGGGAGAGGAAGCGAGAAATAGCCCAGAAAGTCAAACTCACTTTCATGGTAGCTAAACATTAGCTTTCCACCCAAGTGACGAAACAGCTGAGTTAAGCAACTTTTGAAGAGGACAGAGTTATTTTGGCTCACAGTTTCAGAGAGCTTAGTCCATGAGAGGGTATTGCTTTTGGATTGCGTGGCAAGGCATGAGATCATGATGGAACAACGCCGCTCACCTCATGGTAGTGGGAAACAGAGGGGAAGAGATGGGAGTCCTCTATTTCCCTTAGGCACCTCCTGGCAATGACCTCCTTCTACCAGGTCCCTACTCTCGGTGTTCTACCACTTTCCAATAGGCTGGTGACCACACCTCTAATATTTGGGTCATTGGATGATACTTGAGATCCAAACCCTAACACTAAGCCATTCCTATAAGATGCATTACTTCTTTCTGAGAGGGGTACCCCAATGATCCCCCCCATGGGTCTTATCCCTTAAAGGTTTCTACTATCTCTCAGCACCATTGCATCAGACACCATGCTAAAAGCCCATGAACCTTTAGGAGACAAATTTTATTCAAGCCATAGTAAGTAGCAAGTGGAATGAGTGAAGTGGAATTAATTTTCTTGGGGTTAGTGCCATTCTGTCCATACTACAGATGGTCCAAGAACTGTCCATGTCATGGGAGGATCCAAGGAGGGTCACTGTAGATGCGCTGTGTTTATTGTTGCCTAGTCTTCTGTGTTGATGGGCTGGTAGAAGACCCTTCCTTTTCTTTCCCCCTTGTGTAGGGTTGTTGCCCAGTTGAGCTCAGCTCCCCAAAGCACCTCCCATACACATATCACAGTCACCCGTGTGGTCTCCAGTGACAGGAGTGCAGGTGCCATTTTAACTCTAGCTGTTCTTTGAGGATATGGTTGATGGCTTCTGGTTCTTTCCAAAAAGCTGGCTGTTTCATAATTGTGGAGTTGACCTCTATTCCGCAGCTCCACTGCATACCAGAGTATTTCCTGGAATCCCCATCTAATTCAAAGTGAAATGACATTTCCTGGTGAGAGATGGGCCAAGGGTTGAAAATATCACAGTCAGCACTCTGCCCACTCGTGCTGTGCTTTGTGGTCAGTCATTTAGGTCTTTCTGGGTCTATTAACTGCAAAGTCACAGGGTGACCTCGGGCGCCTGGAGTCTGATGTGGAAGAAGTCAGTGAGAGACTGCTTGGCTATATTCTGGCTTGAACTTTTCCTGCATGTCTTTCTCCCCCTCCTCCTCCTCCTCCTCCTCCTCCTCCTCCTCCTCCTCCTCCTCCTCCTCCTCCTCCTTCTCCTCCTCCTCCTCCTCATGTATGCTATCCTTCAGAAAGTCATCTCATGTCTGTATGTCCAACTAAACCTTCCCAGGCATACCTCCTTAATCATGTAGCACCTCTTCTGCCACCAAAGTGGCCGTTTTCAAATGCTGATATGATTCTGCAATGTGCTTTTCTAGAGTCCTGTTCAACTCCTAGTGCAGAAGGTGGGGACACGTGGGGTCTTCTGTTTGCCTTCTGTCTGTGCTCAGAGCTCGGTGATCTCTCTACTTGGGACCAGCTCAAACTTGGGGCTTTTGGTACACATCTCTTCCCTGTTATGGTCCAATTTTCTGCCTGAGGATAACTGCCAGGCTGCCAGCCTCCTTACAGCTGGGTGAGGACAAAGTCTTAAGGGCCAGCGTGAGCACTCTTATTCATTGCCCTGGCTGCCATGTTCTATTCTCTGGCATACCTGGCAGAGCTCCTCCTATTCACATTTCACTTCAGTGGGATCCCTGCATCTCTTGGTGACTGGGCATAGGGACAGCTGCCTGGCTAGACAAGAAGACTGGAAGAGCTTCCTGCTTTCCATGATATCAGTGTCTCAACTTCCCTTCAATGACACTTGGGGGCCTCATAGTTTGGAGTCTTTATTGAGTTTTAGGGAGCAGGTGAGTTTAATTCTCACCCACATCCCCTTTTGGAGACACTTAAGATACATACTCTCAGTTTTTCTTTATGCTTGTTCTGACTTCGTTTTCCAATTCATCCAAGAGGTAGAATAAGCTAGTAGTCTCTTGGGTAACATCTGGGCTTTGAAATTCCTTACAATTAGCTAAGGAATTGGTGGTGGATGTCACCTGGATAACACAGAAGAAAAATCTCCAAGGGTTCTTTAACTCATCAGGAAATAGCAGAGCGTTGTAGTGGGGATGTGTGTGCCCTAGCAACCATAGGGGATCGTGGAGGTGGATGCAAGGGGAAAGTTGTTATTAGCAAATGAAGAGGATGACGGGGGATGCTCAGATCAATAATTCTTGGCGACAGGATCAATAGCAAGAGTGACACCAGTCCAAGATTAAACAGACGGCTGTTGGATGGATGCCCTTGCAAGAGTAATTTTACACAAGGCGGCAGCGGCTATTGCACTAGGCTGTGGGTCTGCCAGACTCCTTTGTGAATAGTCCTTTCCATCAGACATACATTCATGACCCCCTGTCCATCATAATCTCCTGGTTTTAACTAATTAGTTTATTTATGAATCAGTATGTCATGTGTATATTGGTGCCCACCGAGGCCAAAAGAGGTCTTTGGATCCCCTGGAGCTGTAGTTACAGGCAGTTGCAAGCCATCTGACATGGGTGCTGGAGCATGAACTCAGCTCTTCTGGTAGAGCAGCAAGCATCTTAACTACCGAACCATCTCTCCAGCTCCAGTTTACAGACTTTGGAGACAGGATTTCATTATGTAGCCCAGACTGACCTCAAACTCACAGTCCTCCTACTTGAGCATCTCAAGTGCTGAGATTTCAGGCATATGCCACCACCCAGCTCCCCCAGCAGTACGTTCTAGTCTCTTGTTAGGGTTTGACGAAAGTTGGTTGTTCTGATTCTGACGACATTCACAGGAGAATGTTATTCTGTTTCTCTCTTCTTCTTGGCTGTGAGGGGTTGGTGGGGGTGGTGGCCAGGATTGGGTGGCCCAGGACAATTGGCAAATTAATTGACACTTGCTTTTCTGGTAAAGTCAAATGTTCATTGTATGTATGAAGTTTTTCACATGGTTTTCACTGTTCGTCACCCTTTTGGTGAGTTGACTCCCGAGGTTGGTATTGGGTTAGAGGCTCCCAGGGACAGAACTGGGACAGACCTGCAGGGTCTTCTTAGAGAGACATGAGTGATGTCACCTTCTGGCAGAGGCAGGAATCACATAGGCTGTGGTCCCTCTGTGACTTGGTGGGTAATAGCTCAAAGTTCAGGACAGATGTTATTGGACCAATTAAGCAGTTAAGAGTCCAAAAACAAACTCTACATTTTCATTGTACCGTCCAAGAGTAGACCGTAATTTTTATTTAAGCACACACAAACCACAGAAGTCTGACCGCCATTCCTGTCAATGCATGGAACTGTTCTTTGTGTGTGAGAGGTCTCCTTTAGTTGCTACTTGGGGAGCCATGTGTGGGCCCCTGCTGCCAACAACCAGTCACCAGGGCAATGCTTTCTTGGCAAGCACGGTATATGTCGGGGGTTGGGGTTGAGGGGAATCACAGTGTCCTTGTGGTTTTGGAGAGGAAAATCAGCAGATGTGCCCCGTGCCTGACTCCTTGGTCTGCCTTGGGACTCATTTGCACGTTCTATGAGGCTCTGACACCCTAAAGCACACAGTTGTTATTACTGCATGTAAGAACTCCCCGGGTAAAGTGCCAAGACTTTCACATGGCCCCCAAACACGGGAGAAAAAAAAAACCTTTGAGACGGAAAATGAAGTTTAGTTTGGCATCCTCTGGGTCATTAGCCTGGATGTGTACACGTGGCCTTTGCTAGGAGGTTTCCAGAAAGGCATCACTTACACATCTTATAGGGTCTGCCTAAGAACAGCCTTCCATGTCACAGAGTCTACTGAGTACTGAGTTGGCTGAGGACCCGATGCCCCTGTTCTGTGTCCTTGTCAGGGGAAGGACTGGATCACTAGTGGGCATCCCATTTACAAGAATTTGGTTCTGCTGGTCACACTCTGCTCCTTTTATGGCTCTACCAGCTCCCTTCTGCCCCCCTCCCCCGCCCCCCAACAAGCTTCCATTGCAACTCTTACTCGCCCTGCACTATCCATACCAGAAAATAACTAATGGCCACAGCTGTGGTTTGCTCTTCCATCACAGCCCGCTTCGTGACAAGCTGGTATTCTCAAAGGGTTTCGCCTGATCCGAGAACAGCTCTCGCCTATGCAGTTAGCACAGCCTCCGCCACGGCTAACTTTTCATCCCATGTGGAAAGAAACATGATGATTTCTAGATGCCCACAGCTGGCCTTGGGGGCCCTGGAAGATCGTTGACCGTATGTGGGTTTGTCAGACTGTGTGCAAGCTGGCCTGGAAAGCTATACCACCCGGATCATAGGCCTTGTGCCTTCCAAGCAGTAACATAAGCTTTCTGCATTTGTCTCAGAGTGTTCTTGGAGCAGGGTCCTCAAGTCCAAATGAAGGCTGGTGTCAACGTGCAAACAGAATACGCACCTTTAAGTCTGGAGTTCACTCTGAAGGAGAGAGGAAGAGTGTGGGGACCTGAGGCCCTGGGGCCAGAGGACATAAGGCTGACAAGATGAAAAGGGAGGATTTCAAGGCAACAAACCATCTTTTTTTCTTCTCTCTTTTTTTTTGTACTTTCAGACCTTGTTTTTTATTTCTTTTTTTCTATCAGCAGGTGGTAGAACTCTTTCAGCCTTCTTAACAGCTGACTAGTATTTTCTTGTCCGTGCCTTCTTTTCAGGGCCATGTTGACAGTCCCCAATCGTTCACTCTTACATGTTGCAATGAGCAATCTGTGCATATATCAGCTTGCAAATGTATGGGTACCCATAGGACACGGACTGAGAAATGAAACTACTGGGTCAAAGAGTAGGCACATTTGTAATTTTAATAGATGTGACTGTGGTGACCTTTGAAGGCCTCCAATTTATTCCCCCAGGGTGATAAATAGTTCACTTTACTCCACACTTCACTGAGTATCTTACTGGACTTCCGGGTCACTGCTAATCTAAGAAGAAGAAGAGAAACTGGATCCGTGCAGGTTTAACTTGTATTTTGTAAAGGAGTGACATATTTTTTTCTAATCTTAAGGAAGAATTTATATTTACTTTTCTATGAACTGTTGATATCCTTTGCCCATTTTTGAAATGGATTGATGGTCTTTAAAAATTAAATTGGAGGAAAATATATGTATTAGAGAAATTAGGTTTTTATGATGGGAGTTTTGTTTTTGTTTTTGTTTTTCTGACTTCTCATTTGTCTTTCTTTTCCTGTTTTATCTTCTTTCATGGCTTCTCCATCTTATACCACAGTTGGCAGTCTTTCCCCAGTCCTTTCTGCTGTACAGTTACCCGTTGCCAAACCCCAGAGAGCCAGTGTGGGGAGATCTTGGAAACCTGACTGGAGGGAAAGACAGACACACAGACACATGTACAGAAAAGCTGAGGTTAGGGTGGGCTGTGTTCACTCTGATGGAGCCTCATCAACCCTTAGCAAATCACTTACTTACGTCACAGGGGAGGAGCCAGCTAGCCTTAGCAGGAGGGGTCTGCAGCCAGCAGTCTCAGGCTGTAGCATCCTGGGGGAGTCGCTGGCTCTCATACTTTGCACACACTACCACCATTCATCCTCAGACCAGAGGAAGGTTTTACCACCTCTCTGAACATCACACCAGGGGAAAAAAGCTTCGCCGTTTCCCACAGGTCTTAGGTACTAGGTCCATGACATGGCTGTGCCCATGCCAACAGCACACATCCATTCAGGACTTCACTTCCTTCCTGCAGGCCAGCAGCACAGACTTGGCAGGTCCTGGCTACTCAGCACTGTGTCCCTTCCTCCCCTTTGGGCAGCAGCTCTCTGGCTCCCTCTGGGGAACCCCAGGCTTCATCTGTGTCAGAAGGGCACCTAGTACTCACAGTTCCCTTAGCCTTTTGCAATTACTAAGAGGTACATTTTATTAAGCCAGGAGAGGCCAGGACTCTGCTGTTTTTGAGTAACTGAGCAAAAGAGCTCGTTAGATTGCCAGGCTGGAAGAAGATGGTGAAGGCTACTTTTCAATCTCTCTGTCAGTCATAATCAAGTGTGAATCTCATGTTCTATCACCCGATCCTGCCACCATCCCTAAGTGGGAGTGGCTTAGGGTTCCAATGAAGAAGGAGCAGCACAAACATCAGTGCCCAGGAAATGAAGACACGGTCAGAGGGAGAAATGAGCCCCTCTGTGGATGAAAGTAGGAGAGCAAGCCACAGGGAAACAGTGAGCAGGCAAGGATGAAAAGGGGGTGTTTTAGTTCCGGAGCAGAGAGCTAGCGAGAGAAACAATGGCTCAACTCTGTTCATCCAGTGTTGTCTACTGTGGAGGAAATGTTTGAAGGAATACGGGAGGCTGTGTGATGTCACATTGTATGTTCTCCATGTATATGTCACGGAATGTTGTCCTAAACCTCTTGCCAAGGCTGGTCAAGCATGACAATCTGGCATCTATAAGAGAAACTCCATCTTTTCCAGTGGATTATTCACTTCAGGACTGCGTACACTATAGTTCAGAAGACTGGATTCAGCTGGTTGGAAGCATTTGCATTCAGTACTGCTCGATCATGCAATACTCTCCAGGAGGACCATTGGAACTGTGTTGGGGCATCTTTCTGTTGTCATAATGATGAGATGGAGGTGGCCACTGGCATTAAGTGGATGGGCAGACCTGCACTTCTGGCTCATACGAAGAATCCTTCCCCAAATGAAAACAGTTCCCTCCCCAGATGAAAAACCCTGGTATACTGCAGACAGTCACCTTGTACCATCTACTTCTCTTTACGTGTGTGAGCCTACATGAGTGTTCTTTATAGTTTTATGTCAACTTGACACAAGCTAAAAATCATCTGAGAGGAGGGAACTTCAATTAAGAAAATGACGCTATGAGATTGGGCTATACATAAGCCTGTAGGGCATTTTCTTAGTGATTGATGTGAGAGGGCCTAGCCCATTGTGGTGCTACCCCTGGGCTGGTGGTCCTGCTTTCTATAAGAAAGCCATGGGAGCAAGCCAGTAAGCAGCACTCCTCTTGGCCCCTGTATCAGCTCCTGCCTCCAGGTTCCTGTCCTATTTGAGTTTTTGTCTAGACTTCCATCAGTGATGAACAGTGATGGAGGAGTGTAAGTAAAATTAACTCTTTCCCCTGCAAGTTGCTGGGTCATGGTGTTTCATCACCTCAATAGAAACCCTAACTCAGACAAGAGTATATGTGTACCATGCGCATGCATTGCCTGCAAAGACCACAAAAGGGCATCAGACTCCTGAAGCTGGAGTTACAGACCCTGGTGAGCAGCCATTGGTCTTCTGAGATAGCAGTAAGCTGTCTTAACCACTGAGCCATCATCTGTTAGCCCTCCCCTCCCACCCACTAGTCTACCATTTAATGCTTATTCACTTTCAAGGCCATGCCTTTCAGTAGAAAAGCTGAAACTCCTACTTCTTCCCCAAACTTTAGTTTACTTCTTGTGTGGATATTATTTATTTCATCTTGAACCAGGTAAGCTTGATGGCTGTCATAAGTCCAGAGAATGAAATGTGTACAATGAGTGTCAGGAACAGAAAGAAGTTTTAGTTGCCTGTAGATTAGATAGAATGTGTTGATATCTCAACTCCCACCTCCAGATTTTTACACACACACACACACACACACACACACACACACACACACACACACACCCCAAAGTAATGTTGTAATAAAGTCCAACTTGGTGAGCCAATGAGTTCTGACTCCCCAGGACTATCTCGGGATGCTCTGTGGGTCCTTGTCCTGTCTCTTGAGTTTTAGGCTGAGCATGAGCTTTAGCTTTTTGTGGATTTGGCCTAGTCCTTTGTCCTATAAACTACTGTGATTCTTGGATGATTTGTGGTGGTTTGTATGATAAATGTCCCTCATAGGCTCCTGTATTTGAACACTTGGTCCCCAGTAGGAGGTGATGCTCCAGGGAGAAGTTCCCAAGTGGAAGGCAGCTCGTTACCTTCTCCACAGTAGGAGAGGCTTCTGTTGGGGAGATATTTTCCATGTGCCACCTGGCTGCAGAAGCTGTGGCTTGTACCCTTCATGGCCAGCTTTGGATGTTCTTTGCATTGAATGGCTTCTCTGTAGAAACATCCCATACCTGGGACATTGCCACCCCTGGCCTGAAAGCAAGGCCTCGGATGTTCCAGAACACTATAAGACTCCTGTGACTTCCCACAGATAACATATCCTGCTTCAGCACTGTGAGGAAGAAAGAAAGGACATATTTTCCTAAGAGGTATATGTGTGAGAAATAAAAGCCAGTATCTCCTCAGAATGGAGAAGGCAGACTTCCAGATGGGCTTTTGGAATGATAGGATTTGTGGTAGTTTCTTCACATATGAAATAACTGGAAAGAAGAGTAAAAACTGACACATTAGAGGGAAACTGTGCGCATCTAGAAGTTTTAAAATATGCATTCGCTCGCACACAGGAGCACGAGGCCTCGTGGGTTCTTTTCGCAATTGCTTTCTATTTCCCTCCAACTCAACAGCTGCAAATGGTTTTAGTAAATCGCACTGGTACATTTCCATTAACATTAGCAAAATTTATGTCAACTGCACAGACAGCAACTGCCAGCCTTGAAAACCCCAATCTTCTCTTGCACGGAGAACACACATCTGTGTTGCATCTACTCTTCCCCATGCTCCGTGGCATCACTTGTTTATCTTGTTTCAGTTTTGTTCTTCTCTGGACCCAGAAGCCTCCTTGCTCAGCCATCAGCTTCAGTGTTGATGAGCTGCTTTCTGACGGTGCAGCCTCCCCATCACCTCCACCGCCGGCTTTTTCCACCAGGGGATGAGGTTGTCCTCGCAGAGCAGGTTACTTGTGTGCTTCGAAGGTGGATGATAAAATGATTTTGAAACCGCACCACTCCGCATAACTTCAGGATGATGGTAGCATGAAAGAACTCATTCCTCTGGAAAATAGAAACTATTGTTTGAGGAATGGAACCAAGAACCTGAGCCTGTCCAAGAAAAATCAGTTCTGACAAGGGGAAGATGGGTAAAATCAACACCAGAACCAGAGGAGTCGATGAATAGCCATGTTAGACCAGAGGACTGGCAGAGAGAGAGAGAGAGAGATAGAGAGAGAGAGAGAGAGAGAGAGAGAGAGAGACAGAGAGAGACAGAGAGACAGACAGAGAGACAGACAGAGAGACAGAGATAGACACACCCACAGAGACACCCAGAGAGACAGAGACACAGAAAGAGAGAGACATATTGTAACAAGTCTTTCTCTGTCCCGCCAGCCAGCTCCCAAATAATGACATGGAGACTTCTTGTTAATTATGAAAGCTCAGACTATAGCTTAGGCTTTTTCCTAACTAGCTCTTATAACTTAAATTAACCCATTTATATTAATCTATATTCTATCATGTGGCGTTACCTTTCTTCCATCTTGCACCTCCTGTTTCTTCTCTGTGTCTCCTGGCTTCTCCTGCATACCTAGATCTCTTCCACTTCCTTTCTCTCCTCAGAAATCCTGCCTATACCTTCTGACTAGTGATTAGCTGCTGTAGTGGGTAGCTGTTCCAGCTTTGACCTGGAAGTACTACACTCATTGAGGCTTCGGTAACTGTCATGCCTAGAAGGTGGAGACGAGAGAGGAGCCCTGAAGACCCAAGATCTAGAGATCTGGATGTGCTGGCTCTCTTGGTTCCTGGATCTTGGACGCTGGAGGTAGACTGAGCAGAGTTCTCCAGAGAACACCGCCGGACTGCGCTTCACCTTTCCCAGACTCTGTAACCAATCCCTTCACTTGTAAGTTACCCCACAAAATAAACCTCCCTCTTAACTATGTGGAGTTGCCTTAATATTTCAACCAATAAGCTGCTCAGCTTTTTATTATACCAATCACAACAATACACCTTCACAGGGTGTACAAATATCCCACAACAACAGAGAGAGAGAGAGAGAGAGAGAGAGAGAGAGAGAGAGAGAGAGAGAGAGCACTTGGGTTTCAATTTGAAGAAATTTATAACTCTAAGATGTTTGCTGAAATAAATTGTGAAGAACTATTAGGAAAAAATTAGGCATAAGATTATAGGCAATTCTAGGATGAGATGCCTGAGATGAGTTTTTATGTGACTGAAGGACAATATTTCAAGGGTTTGGGCCACATGTATGTTATACATGAGTAAACAGCCCCCAGGGACTGGCTGATTAGTATTGAATTGGCAGATCACCAGAGAGACTCCCACTCTTATGACACTCCTGGGACAATGCTCAGGAACCACAGTGGGAAGGTGTCCCATGGGTATCCATCATGCCAGTGGGGAAGATAAGGAACAACGCAGAACACTCAGGAAACATCGGCTTTGGGGAAGATACCTAAGTAGGTAGAGGTTATCATCGTATAAAGTTTTAAGGTCTAGGCAGGGTTGGGAGGCAGTGGATAGGTACCATAGCAGTAAAGAGGGAAGACTCAGGGGGCAAAAGTCCACGAGGACCTTTGACCTGGGCATAAATAAGCCCTGAAGTACTTGGTCCTGCCTGGCAGTACAGCGTTAGTGGGCTCTAAGGCTCCGAACTGCCCTGGAGCAGGTGGTGAATCTGCAGATGCGATCTGTTTTTACAGAAGATGCTCACAGATATTTCTTTGTCTCAGACACATGAAAACGTGTCTCTCATAACCCTAAGACAAAACATACAGTTTTAGGGGTAAGAAGAAATATGAAGCCAGTTTATCCATAAAATTTATAGCTGATTTTCTTAAAACAAAAAACAAAAAACAAAAAAAACCCTTGAAAACAGAAAGCTGGGGGTGGGGCATATTCAAAGTACTAAATAACAAGAACTGTCAGTTAAAAATTCTATGTAAGGCCGGGCGGTGGTGGTGCATGCCTTTAATCTCAGCACTTGGCGAAGCAGAGCCAGGCAGATCTTTGTGAGTTCGAGGCCAGCCTGGGCTATAGAGCGAGATCCAGGAAAGGCGCAAAGCTACACAGAGAAACCCTGTCTCGAAAAACAAAACAAAACAAAAAAATCTATGTAAGGCTGTGTAGATGGCCCAGTGGATAAAATTCTTGCTATGCAATCATGAGGCCCTGAGTTTGAATCCCCAGGACCCATGCAGTATCTATAATGCCAGCACTCTTATAGCAAGATGGAAGGCAGAGACAGTGTAAGATTTTGAGCTTGTGTCTTAGCTACTTTATGACTGCTGTGATAATACACCATGACCAAACAACTTATAAAAGTGTTTAATTGGGCTTACAGTTTCAGAGGGTTAGAGTCTATAATGGTGGAATAAAGACATGGCAGCAGGAACAGCTCGAGCTCACATCTTAAACTTCAAGTAGGAGGGAGAGAGAGCACTCTAGGAATGGTTGAGTCTTTTGAAACCCCAAAGCCTACCCTCAGTGTCATCTCCTCCACCAAGGCCACACCTCCTAATCCTTTCCAAACAGTTCCACCAATAGGGAACACATGAACCTGAGGGGGTTAGTCCCATTGAAACCACCGTAACCTGCTAGCCTGGCACACACAGAGGTGAACAATAAAAAGCAAGATCCCTTTTCAAACAAGTTGAAGGCAAGGACCTGTACCCAAGGTAATCTTCTGATCTCTCAAGTATCCTCTGGTCTGTATGCACATGTTGCAGTATACATACTCCCACACTCATACACACACATGTAGCACACATGTATATTATACATATACACAAAGAAGGAAAGAAACACTTTATATTCAACAAAACTCTTGAAACATGGGAGAAGGTGCTGGAGAGATAGCTCTGAGGTTAGGAATGTATACTACTCTTTTAGAGGACCAGGGTTCAATTCCCAGCACTCACAGCCACCTATCACTCCAGATCCACAGGGATCTAACTCCTCTGGCCTCTGTGGACATGGGAATTCATGCACAGACCACCCTATAAGAAATGCTAAAAAGACATTTAATCTAAAGTAAAAAGCCGTTGGCTCGTTAATGAAATCTGCATGAAAGAGCCTAGACTATCAAACAGCCACATTAAGAAACTGCAATGCAGAGTTAATGTAGCATTTGGTTGTAACTGTTGTTGCCCACCTGACATGTGATAATTTTATGAAACAAGTTGCGCAAATTTATACTGATGGGACGTAAAGATGTAACCGTGGTGACAGCAACATTGGCAGGAGTCCAGAGCTGTGCAAATGCAGGGTTTTAGGATGTACATTTTTGAAACAGACATCTAGCCACATTGATCAAAGAAGAAATTGAAAGCCTAGAGAGCTTCAAACCAAAAAGAGGAGATAAGAGGAAAAAAAAACCACTCACCGAATTTTACCAAAGACTTAATGAATTAACATTACTTATTCTAAATGTTTCCAAAAATAAAATATGTATGAAAACCTCCTTAACTTATTATAAGGCTTGTGTTAACACAACACCAAGTCAAAGATATCACAAGAGCATTGCAGACAAATTGTCTCTTATGAATATAGATGGAAAAATCCTCATCAAAATACTAGCAAATTGACTTCAGCAGAATGTTGAAAGGACAATATAAGTGAGAATCAATCAATAGAATACAATACAATAAATTAATACAATAAACTAAGAAAAATCTAGTCAAGTCAGAAAAAGCACTTGAAAAATTCTAGCCCTCTCTCCATAAAAACAAAACATAACAGAAACACTTAGGAAGTAGGAACAGGGCATCCCTTACCTGATAGAAGGCATTCACAGAAAGCATCCAGCTGTTACTTGATGCCAATACTTAATGAGGACACCTAGACATTAAGTGAATCCATGAAAGTCTGTTAAAGGGTATCAAGGATTTATTAAGATACAAAATGGGGAGAAATACACTCACAGATACAGAACAAAGTAAACAACCATCGTCATCCTCTGTTCTGCGTGGGGGTGAACGGAACCAGCTGTCTAGTCTCTGACAGAGAGAGAGAGAGAGAGAGAGAGAGAGAGAGAGAGAGAGCATGTACCCCCTCCTCAGTTTTAAGCAGTCATATACCCAGAAAAACCATGCCTCTATCCGGCCAGATACCCCAAGGTCATTGGCAGAATGAATTCCCACAGCACCTAGACAATAGTCATCACAGGAGTGAGGAACAAAACATGATTTGTCTGTCCTTCCAATTTTCTATCGAAACTCCACTGCCTTGTTGTTGGTGTTTCCAGAACCCAACAAGCTGATACTGAAATCTGCGTGGAAATGCAACGGACTCGGAACAGCAAAAATAATGTTGAAAAAGAAATTCAGGGTACTTCACAATTTAAAAACTGCAGTAATCAAGATGACAATGTGGTTCTGGTATAAGGACAGATAAATCAAGTCATGGAATGGAATAACAAATTCTTACTCTTGTGATCAATTGACTTCTGGTAAGAATTCAACCTGGACAGAACAGTCTTTCCAACACTAGATATCCATATATTCATTATTTTGTGATAAAACAATATAACCAGGGCAACTTATGGAAGGAAGGTTTCATTTGGGCTTATGGTTCCAGAGGGATAAAGGTCTATCGCCATCATAGCAGGGACATGTGGAGTAGGCAGACACGGCAGATGGAGCAACATGCTGTGGACTTGCATCTTAAACTGGAAGCAGGAAGCAGAAAGCAAACCGGAAATGGAGCATTGCTTTTAACTCTTCAAAGCCCAACCCGAGGGTATCTCCAACAAGGCCACACCTCCCAAGCTTCTGCAAACAGTGTCACTAACTGGAGAGCAAGCATTCAAAAGCCCAAGACTTATGGGAGGGGGGATGAGGAGGCATGGGACGGGGGTGGTGGTGGTGGAATGGGGGGATCCGGGGGTTGGGCACGACACACATCACATTTAAGCCACTACATTCCACATGTATGTTGGCCAGCTACCTCACAGCATGTGTAAAAATGAACCAAAAGTGGACCCACAGACCTAGATGTACCAACTACAACTGTAAAGGTCTTTGAAGGATTGAAGGTGTAAATATTGAAGAAGTTGGATTAGATGACTTTTCTTAAATAAAGCATCAAAGGCCTAAATAACAAAAGGTAAAATAGTTAAATCAAACTTCATGAAAACTAGAACCTGTCCATCAAAAGATACCGTGAGGAGAGTGAAAAACAACCCGTGAGGTAGAATAACACATCTGAGAAAGGATTAGTAATTACATAGTTTTTAAAATGCACTTGCGACTTAAGCACCTCAAGAAAATTAACCCAATATGCAAAAAAGCAAAGGAGTGCAATAGAAATCTTGCCTAACAGAATACAAGTGGTCTGTAGATGTACAGAAAGATGCTCAATTCCTCAGTTACCGCAGGAACATTTAAACCATGAGATGACACCTTAGACTCATTGGGATGGTTACAATTTAAAGAAAGGGACACAGTCATGTTGGTAAGGATAACCCTGTGTTATCACACTGATGGGCATGCACAACCACACAGCTGCTGATGGACAGGCCTGCAGTTCCTCAGAACCGCAACCTCACTGCTAGGTATATACCCAAGGGGACTGGGAAAGTTTGTCAGGAAAATTGTACGTGAATATCCAAACATCTTAGAGTAACAGTGCAAATGTCCTGTAGCTGATGGCCGGGTAAGCAAACTATGATATATCTAAACAATGAGTCTTTCTTAAAATAGTGATTTTATTTCTAATTGTGTGTATGTGTGTGCGTGCGCACGCACATGTGTAATCACCAACAGAAAAGAAGAGGACATCAGATCCCCTAGAATAGGGGTTAAAGGTAGTTGTGAGCCACTGATAATGGGTGCTGGGAACTGACTTTGTAGTCTATGGAAGAGCAGAACATGCTCTTAACCACTGAACTGTCTTTCTGGTCCTACAGTGAGTTCTTAATTAGCTATAAAAAGAAATAAAGTCCAAGCATAGCCAAACTTCTGAAACATACTGAAAGGCAGAATGAAAGGCAATACTTACAGGACTCAAAGAAACTTCAAGAGGAGGCAAAGGCATGGCAGAGAAAGAGATTGTCTTCTTGCTGCTATCAGGGCTTTGGAGAGGAGGGATTCAGAGGGTAGGACACGTTCCAAAATTGCACAGTGGTAGTGCTTAGAAAGATTTTTAAATATACTAAAACCCACTAAGCTTTCCACTTTTAAATGGCTAAAATGGTGAATTTTATGTTATAGGAATTTCATTTTAATTAAAAAGTGTTTTTTTTTTAAAGCATAGTCTTGGTGGGTTATAGGCAAATTTGAATACTTAAACCCTCTGTCTGCAGTTGGATTCCTTACAGCGGCTGTGCAGAGATCAAATAGCCAGTAATGAGAGCATCCAGGTGTGGGCCAGCAGCATGAACAAACTCAACTTAGCTGCCAGGCACAGCAGGCACTGTGCCCAGGCTTCGTAGCACATTCTAATGGCCATAAAAAATGATTTAATTTTTAATTTATCTTAAAATCAGAATTGCAAATGAATATATAGTCATAAATCCAGTACTAATCTTTATACCAACAGTCATAAAGCACAATTTTAAGTGTTTTATTTTAATGGTGGAAGAGATCCAGGAAGACGAAAGTGCCTGGAGACCACAGATGTCAGCACGGGGCTCTGGCCACACAGGCAGAGTTAAAGAGACACAGATGGAGTCAAGAGGTTCTTAGAAGACAACAATGGCTTGGTGACTGGACACGGGATCACACAGCTGGGTGGGATGGTGGTATTGACCACTGAGGTGGGAACCCACGGGAGAAGGCTGGAGGAAGACAGAGTGATGAGCTCATGTCTGGCCGTGGAGCTACCCAAGGAACTGGAGAAAAGTCTGTAAGTAAACAGTCTTGTAGTCCCATCAGAGGTTCCATTTCTCAGCTCCGCACAACTGGTCGCACAAATGGCTTCTTGACACAGAAGCTTCATTGGATATGTTCGTCATGTTGTTTTTTTTTTTTTTCCTTATTTTGTATTTACTACTGGAGGCTGGAGAAATTGGAGAGTGTCTCATTCTTTTGCTGAAACAGGCAAATGTTAAAGTCATATCAATTAAAAAAACTTAAAAAAAAAGAAAACACATACAGATAATGACCCAGCTTCCCTTTGCACACCAACGCGGATGAAGCTACAAGACCTAGCACAAAAACAATGTACTGTATTCAACAAGCCATGATGCCTGTGTCCACACTGGAAGTGCATGGAGAGGTGAAATGCAGCAGGGGGCCGACTGGACTAAACCCTAACCAGGATGAAATAAGAGGCTCCGAAGTGTTCTAATGGGGTTTAATAACCAAAGCATTAAAACCAAAATCAGAGAAGTAAAGTGAATTTGATGATGATTTTAGCAACACCGTCAATATCTTCGGACAGCATCATCAACCAGTTCATGTTTTCAAAACGACAGCAAACCCTTTTGTTTCTTATGCTACTAGTGGTGAGGTGACAAGGTGACATACTTGTCATTTAGAGAGAAATCTATGCCATTTGCAAACTGCACCCACACATACAGGCACACATGCGTGCACACGGGCTCACCTCTAAGTAGACCCTCTCTGTAATAAAATACAACCTGGCCCAACACATATTAAAGAGCAGCTGAAGAGGGTAAGAGGCTCTGGCCCTGAGAAACCTCACATTATTGCTTTGAGAATTCCTTTTTCTTGAAAGTGCAGTGGAAGCGTGTCCTTTGTAAAAATTAATTCTATGCTCAGACTCTTTCATCTGAAAATTTCTTCCTGACAGTTATTAATTTTGTGGCCCAACCAGGGCCACAGAGTCTTCACCACATTAAGATCTAGCCAACTTTTTCTTCCTTTTGGCTCTGATGCCTGGGGTCACGGTCAGGCCAGAAACAATTAGGTAGAATGTAGGTCAGTTCACCAGGTGATAAATTTGCCCGTTCGGTTGGAGCCTCTGAAGTTTCCGAGGCTAACAGGACGGCAGGTGCTATTTTGAGCCAAGATGAAAGAAGAGAATCTTCAGAGTCCACAGCCGCACGGCGCTCAAGGTTCAGAGCACCAGATGCAAAGGCGGGCAGCACAGGTTCTCTGCTTCAAGAGAAGCCCGCTGTTCTAGAAGCAGCCGGAAATGAAGAGGCCACCTCTGGCTGCAGGTTCTTTTAAAAAGAGGGAGGAGAAAGAGAGCAGTGGAGAAACTGACTGAAAGGGTTTGTTCTGTGAAGAACACAGCACATGGAGTCAAACACTGGATTCCAGCCCACTGCAGACTGCTCAGTCAATGCGCACGGTGCCAAGCATTTTGTCTCTTTGGGCCTCAGTTTCCCCATTTGGAAATGAGGGTTTCAGTGTAGCTTTTAAGTCCACCTTGTAGGTGTCATTGTGCATTTTCGGTTGTTATAGTGACACAGTTGAAACTGGGTGGTTTATAAAGAAAAGAAGTTTATTTGGCTGGCAGTTCTGGAGGCTGGAGTCTAAGCGCATGGCACTGGCATTTGGGGGGGGAAACCTTCTTGCTGCTTCATAATCCGGTGAAGAACGTAACAGGATGTCATGGAGTGAGCGCCTGACTGTTTAGAGCTCCCTGGCTTTTCTTATGAAGCCACCAGCCCCATGATGGGCTTCCCAGTCTGTTGACCTCATCTGATCCCAGGTACTTCCCCAAAACCCACTTTTAAACACCATCACGTAAACTGAAGATTCCATTTCCATCACTTGGATACTGAAGAACCATTTATACCACAGCAGGGGGCTCCTGGAAGATTCTTGACAGCGACTGTCAATGCCTTTCTACTGGGTGGTTTTTGTTGTTGTTTGTTTGTTTTTGTTTTTCCAGGTTGGTAATCTTGTCTTCTTGTGTCATGTGGCAGTCAAAATAATGATACTCCAACTATGTCCACATCCTATGAGTGTGCTTTCTTACCTAGCAAGAAGAGTTTTGGTGCAGTTAAAAGAAAAATCTTCAGATGGGGAAACTAACCTGGATTCTCCTGGTAGGCTACATGTAATTACAAGCTTTCTTCTAAGAGGTAGGCATGAGTAGTAGGAGAGAAGGAGGGTGGGAAGTGTCACATGGTTTCATGGCAGTTGACTTTGAAGATGGAGGAGGGGGCCATAAGTCAAGAAGTGCAGGTGACCTCTAGAAGCTAGAAAAGGGAAGGAAATAGATTCAAGGTTAAGGTTTCTCTGGCCAGAGAGATGGCTCAGTTGTTAAGAGCACTGACTGCTCCTCCAGAGGTCCTGAGTTCAATTCCTGACAACCACATGGCAGCTCACCACTATCTACAACAGGATCTGATGCCCTCTTCCGCCGTGCTGGCATACTAGAGCACTCATATACATAAATAAATCTTTTCTTTTTTAATTCATGTCTTCTTTTAAGAAGGAAGGAAAAAGAGCTAGGTGTACTGGTGAATTGTCTTGAATCCCAGAGGCAGGAAGATCCCTCTGAGTCCGAGGCCAGTCTGGTCTACATAGATTAGGGTTTCTCAAAGGAAGGACAACTCCAGCAGCCAGTTTGAGCCTTCTGACTTCTACAATTGTTGCATAATAGTCTCTGGGTTTCAAAACACTGAACGTGAAGATGCTAACAGCAACAATAGAAAGCAGCCCCGCACTGCCCTGTGGTAGTGGGATTGAGTACCACAGCAGCAGCGTGGTCAGCTAGCTCTCTTGTCCCCAGTCCTGTGTCACCAGGGCTTCTCCTGGTCTTTCAGAGATGGGTGCTAGTTTCCTCCTTGGTTGCAGCAGCTCCAGAAATACCTTGCCTGTGGTCCTGGCACTCTCAGATGACCCAGCCCATCTCTTAGAAGTCAGTGGAGCTTGGCCAAGTTCAGCAGCTCCTATGGTTCAGGTTTGGCTTGCTCCAAAGGTGCATGGTCTGGAAGCTTGGTTCCCTGGATGGCTAAGGGAGAAGGTCCTTGTAGGCAGAAGTTTCTGTCCTGCCCACCAGTTCCCAAATAACCGGCACAGAGGCTTAATATTAATTATAAATGCTCAGCCAACTCAGACTTGCTACTAGCTAACTCTTACATTTTAATTAACCCATGTTTCTTATCTATGTTTTGCCACATGGCTGGGTACCTTTTCTCAGTACAGCATGCCCATCTTGCTTCTCTCTGCATCTGCTAGCGACTCCTCTGACCCCATCCTTCTTCTTCCCAGCATTCTCAGTTTGGCTCTCCTGCCTAACTTTATCCTGTTCAGCTATTGGCCAGTCAGCGTCTCTGTAGAAGGAATCACGGTGACAATGCTCACAGTGTAAAGGAATATTCCACAGGTACTAGAAGGTAGGGTCTCTAAGAGGTGGGGCCTAGTGGAAGATTGACATTGTGCCCACCCCCGGCTTTCTGCCTCACCTTATAATCCTTCTGTCTCCCACCCACTTCAACCATTGTGAAGCTGTCTACCACGGAACAGTCACCAGAGCTGAGCTGATGCCAACGCCATGCCCTCCACTACTGTCTACCAAACAAACCTCTTTTCTTCATCAGTTCTTCAGTCTCTGGTGGTTTGTTCTAACAGCAAAAGCTATGCAGGAATGTTTCATTTTTTAATCTCTGTGTCAAGAAAATACTAGTGGGTCAGTCAGGTGCAGCGGGACAGCAGGAGCCTGTTGACTCAGGCAGTACACCTCCCTCTCTCCATCACTTGAAAAGCACGTCAAAATCATGCTTTTCATTTCATGACTCCTTAGAACTCATCAAACTAACTTGTTAATTGCTAATTAATTGGAAACTAGTGGTTAACTCTTACGTAGTTTACAAGATGGTTTTGTGAGTATGGAAAGGGAAGTTAACAGGTAGCGGCCATTGGTGACATTGGTGACATCCACACCTGAGTATGTATACCCAGAAACAAAAATGTCTGGTACTAAGTACTCATTGTATGCCAAGTACCATTTTAAGTCATGAACATGTTTTAGCCTTCTCTTCATTGCCTTCCAATAAAGAAGTACAGAAATCATCCTCTCCCTTTCTATAGATGAAAATCCACCTTTGAAGCAGCAGTCCAGGTTCTATATAAACCCAGCTGTCTGATGGAAGATGATATTCCCTGTCATTGGCATTCACGCTAACTCATCCCTCTTGGGCTTCAAAGGACACTTGCGATGAACATCTGACTGGATATCTCACTCATGCTTCTCAGAGGAGGACCTAAGTTCCCTTTAGTCATAATCTAGGTGCATAGCTGTCTTTTAGGACTAGTCAGCACATGTCTTCCTCTGCTTTCTTTCTCTACCCAAGAAAAGACATTTATAATCATATGATCTGAATTTTTTGCCTTTAATATTTATGCAAATTTTATCTTAGCTGTATGCATTTTAAAGAGTGCATTTTAAAAATTTGTCCGAACTTGAAAGGTATGAAACTGTATAAAAAGAAAAAAGTGTGTGTGTGTGTGTGTGTGTGTGTGTGTGTGTGTGTGTGTGTGTTTCCCAGAAGCCATTCACTTACAACTTGAATTAGGTGAATGCTAAAGAGAATCTGGTTTTGTGGCTATAGGTCTGTAGAATTGTTTCCATTGAGAAATTGTTTTCCAAATATTTTAGGAACTACCCAGGGAGACTTTCAAATAAGAGAGAAGAAAAGGAGCTCATTTCTCATTGAAATTCTTATTTGAGAATTACTGTTGACAATATGGAAGAATTAATGTGAGATTTAGAATGGAGAGAAATTTGGGGACATTCACAAGAGGAGGGCTCCATTGGAAAGCTTGAAAGGACATGTTCGAGATAATGGGGGGGGGGAATTGCCAGCTACACAATCTTCCTTCCATGAACAGGGTGATAAAACAAGTTGGTTATTAACCTGGCAGGTGGAAAGAAAGCCACTGCTGGTAATTGGGGAAATTAGCACCCAGATGTAATTCTCCCCCATTTGATGCTCTTTGGAGGAAATAAAAGCTCTGTGGAAGTGGCTCCACGAGAACCTTTACAATTTCACGGAAGCATTGGTAACTCAAGAGGCTTTTGTGACTACAAAACAGTTATTTAAATCATTTCCTGCACAAGAAGTTTGGAAGGAGATAAAAAGCCCAATGCCAGTCCAGCTATTAGCCTGCAGCATCAGGAAGACTGCAGGGGAGTCTAACAGCTCCCTGTGGCTCTGAAGGAATTGCCACTGCTTGTCAGAGGGGAGGGAGCCCATTTCACAGCCATCTCCAGCTCCAGCTCCCTCTCAAGTCCAGTTCCATGATCTAAAGCCAGGAAAGCTGCAACAATCCAATGTAGTGCATTGGAGCTCATGGTAGGACCAGTAAGAATGATGAAGAAATACAATCTCATTTTCTGTCCTCAGCGGTTTGTATTAAAGAAGCTAAGGTGTTTGGCTGATAAAGGCTTTGAGTCCAGCAGCCGTGTGTGTCAGCATCCTTTGCTGGAGGTGGTCAGAACTTAGCAATTTTACCGCAGGAGGGTGTACTGACCGCCATAAAGAAAGCCATGGCCGGACTAGATCCACCGGGCTTCCTACAAAACAGGAACTGATTTTGTAAGGTCACTGAGTTAGGTCATTGGCTGTCCACTCTTGATACAGAACATGGTTTATCATGAATATTTTTGGCTGGGGTGGGTGTTGCTTGAACTTCAAACATTTGGAATCTTATGAACTCTTACAGAGCCTGTTGCTAATTTCTGTTTCCTTTTTAAGCTACATGCACGCTTAGCGTCCCCTGCACCGCCACCCCATTAACTGGACACTGCCAGGTCCTTTGTAGTAAGCACTAGGATATGGATGTTTCCCTTTTGTTTGGGTTTGGGTTTGCCTTGT